>AWWV01014261.1:0-27101 GCA_001974805.1 Corchorus capsularis
TATACTAGTCATGTTCATTGTACTAGTTATAAATGAAATTTTGTTCATTACACTTACAATATACATTCAATGTACAAATTATATACAAACTTAATACATGTTCATTGATTATATAAATATATAAATATACAATATACATGCATATATGTATTAATTCTTCATATTGTTTTTAGTGTTCAAACCATTGACTAATTAAATGAAATTTAACACAAGTCACTTATGTTTATGTTCATTGTACTATAACTATATATGTAAATTTTAGAGAATTATTAATTTATAATATTGATGGGACTATATATGCATATAAGGGTTTTTATAAAAATTATTATCTTATTAATTTATCGATATTACTAATTTTTATAACTGGCCCAAGTCGGGACCGGAGTAAAATATTATTTTAGAAAGGTTATTAATTTATCGAGTATTAATTTATGGAAGTTTTACTGTCTGCAAGCTCAAGAAGTCCATTTATGGTCTAAAACAATCTCCTAGAACTTGGTTCACAAAATTAAGCAATGCACTTGAAAATTTTGGATTCAAGTGTTGCTCAGGGGATTCATCTTTATTCATCAGACGCGAAGACTCATTCATAGTTGTAGTTCTTGTATATGTCGATGACATCATAATTACTGGAAATAATGAGGAAGAAATTCACAAATTGAAGAGGATGCTTCAACAGAATTTTGACATTAAAGATCTTGGGAAGCTTAAATACTTTCTAGGAATTGAAGTAGCACATTCAAAGGAAGGGATCCATTTGTCTCAAAGAAAGTACATTCTGGATTTGTTGAAGGAAACAGGGAAGCTTGGAGCAAACACAATTGACACACCAGTGGACTACAACAACAAACTTAACAGCACAGATGGTGAATTGCTAGAAAACAAGGAAAGCTTTCAAAGGTTATAGGGAAGCTAATTTATCTTACAATTACTAGACCTGATATAACTTATGTTGTTAGCTTAGTTAGTCAGTTCATGCATGCTCCTCGAAGCAATCATCTACAAGCAGTGTATAGAATTCTCAGATATCTTAAGACTACTCCAGGAAAAGGAATTCTCATGAAAAGAAACAACAAGATTGATCTTAAAGGATATTCAGATGCTGACTGGGCTGGAAGTGTAACTGACAGAAGATCTACTTCAGGCTACTGCATGTTTGTTGGAGGAAATTTAGTCACATGGAAAAGTAAAAAACAAAGTGTTGTGGCTAGATCAAGTGCAGAAGCTGAATATAGAGCCATGGCGACTGCAACATGCGAAATTATTTGGATAAAGGCTTTGCTTAAGGATTTAGGATTTGATCTACCAGATTCAGTTCCATTATACTGTGATAATCAAGCAACTACTTACATTGCTTCTAATCCAGTATTTCATGAAAGAACTAAGCACATAGAAGTGGATTGTCATTTCATTCGAGAAAAGGTAAAAAGCAAAGTCATTCATACTCCTTATGTTACTAGCAAGAATCAATTAGCTGATGTGTTCACCAAAGGTCTGCCTCGAATCAAGTTAGAGGAAATCATGCACAAGTTAGGAGCTGTGGATATCCTAGCACCTACTTGAGGGGGAGTGTTGAAGAATAATAAAGGCAAATATAGATGTTGGATAGTTAATGCAGTATCAAGTTACTAAGCATTTTCAAATCCTCACCTAATTGCCTTAATTAATCTAGCTGTTAGTCATCTCTTTTCTCTCTCTTGTAATTACAACTAGCTGTTAGAGATCATGTATATAAGAACTCTATCCTTGTAATATAACTCATAAGTAAGAAAATGAGTCTGAAACACTTACAGTGGATGTAGACCTTGATTACCGAACCACTTAAATTTTGCTGTCTTCTTCTTCTTCTTCTTCCTCTCTTTGTCATTTCTACAAACAGCTTTGTTGCAACTTTTCTTTCTGCAAATTACAACATACTTAACATTTTAATTTTAATTTTAATTTAATTTAAACATATTAGGTCACGTGCGTTGTACGTGAAAGTGATGACTAGTCAATAAAAAGGCAAAGACTATTTCAATTGGCTGAAGAAATTAGCATCCCTTTTAATAATTTGAATCCGAACGTAATTGAAACAAAAATAACATAACCCCAGTCTGAAGAAATAATTTAGTTTGAAACAAAATATCACCAGTCTAAAGAACTAAATAATAAATCAATCCAAAAAAAAAAAAACATATCCAAGTCCAACATCCCACAGCAGCATAACAAAGAGAGAGAAAAGAAATTAAGAAACCCAAACGATTTATATATATCCAGCCATAAACAGGGGTTACAGCGTTACAGGACTACTCTGCTACGAATGCCAACATATTCAAAGCAGAGTCATCAACCAAAAGATAGCTAGGAACCCTAAACATAAACAAAAAAGAAATGTGTCAGCATTTAGGTATGGGAACACATGAATCCCACTAGATGTAGGATTCATACATTGCCTATAAATAAGGACTAAAATAATAAGACCGCTCCAGTATTTTTGCCTTGCTAATTACTAACCCTGCAGGGCATTCTTTGAATGTCCAGGAAAACTCTCAATAATCACAGATTTTAGGTCAAATGTCAATTAATCAACTAATCAAGGCAATTCCTTGATAAAATGTTATATCTTAGCTGTCAAAGTTCAAATCCAGAGGCCTAAAATGGTGATAAAGACTGAAATAAGTGAGTTATATTTTATGGTCAATGTGAAGAATTTTGCAATTTGAATCCATATATTAAATTCAATATTATAAGATCAAATTAGCCTTGAAAGCCATGAATTCTAACTTGTGATTTCTAGCAGAGAGCAGAGTGTTATATAGGTGTATATATGAACTGAAGAAGCACAGCTAAGCAATATTATATTTAATGTTGTAAAGCGGCAAAAAATCTGTTGAAATCTGACTATGTCAAGTTTGATCACATTAATTTGTAGCCGGCTGCCCAAATATATATACCAGCTTTTAAAAAACAAAAATTTGTGAAAAAAAAAACCAGTTTTATTCCAAAATCATGCAAATTGCAAGCTATAAGCATATTTGGATTAAATTGCTAAATAAAGATTAATGAATTAATCATCCAGATATAATGAAAGTGAAAGGAAATGATTGCAGGCTTGGTCTACCTTTCTTAACCTTGAAAGTTGAAACCAATAAATAAATGAAAAGGCAATCAAAGACTACTTCAATTGACTCTAACCTATAAATTAGCATGCTCTTATTCAGGATTTCACAACCCTCACAAAAATTGATAAAACTAGGAAGAATTTAAGCTAATTAAACCTGCCTTGTTTATTTATAACAATGAAAGGATCTCAATTCCTTGTAGCTTTTTTGCTCTTTGCTTTGGCATCCTCATTTGCCAATGCCTCTGATCCTAGCCATCTTCAGGATTTCTGTGTTGCCCTCGCTGATACACAGAATGGTAAAATTCTCTCTTTTCTACACAAATTCTAATGTTTACTGAAGTGATTTTTTTATTTTTTTTTGGGATAATTTTTACTAAAGTGAAATTTTGATACCAACTAATGTTTACTATATTAATCATGGCAGTGTTTGTTAATGGAAAGGCCTGCAAGGATCCAAAGCTGGCCACAGCAGAAGACTTCTTCTTTTCAGGATTCAACAAGCCTGGAAACACATCAAATCAACAAGGATCAAGGGTCACTCCTGCCAATGTTGCACAAATTCCAGGACTTAACACTCTTGGCATCTCTCTGGCTCGAATTGACTATGCACCTAATGGTGGCCTAAACCCTCCTCACACTCACCCTCGCGCCACGGAGATCCTAGTTGTCCTCGAAGGAACACTTCATGTTGGTTTCGTTACATCCAACCCGGAAAATAAGCTCCTCAGCAAAGTCCTATACCCCGGAGATGTTTTCGTCTTCCCAATTGGTCTAGTTCACTTCCAGTTCAACATAGGGAATACTAATGCTGTTGCCTTAGCTGCTTTGAGTAGCCAGAATCCTGGTGTTATTACCATTGCAAATGCAGTTTTCGGATCGAATCCACCCATCAATCCTGATGCTCTTACCAAAGCATTCCAGCTGGACAAGAATGTGGTGAACTATCTTCAGGCACAATTCTAGTTGCATAACAATATCAGAAAATTGTTTCAGCTCTCAACTTCCATCAAGTTTATGGAAGCTTATTTGGGATAATTCATAATTCATTTGCTCATTGGAATTGTTTATTAATTAATTGAATTTGGTTGTGTATTTTTTGCTTTTGTAATCTTCTTTATAAATTGAATTTTTTTTGTACTTTGTATTATCATTGAATTGCAGTTTGTTCTTCTTGGACCTAAATGTGGTTTGTCTGTCTGAAATGTAAAAGCACTGGAAATTATGAATATTTAGACTAATATAAAATGAAAAACAAGCTTCCCAAATTCAAACCTTATTAAAATATTTCCATAATGGCCTTATATTTGAATGATTAAATATTGTTCCAATGCTTTAGAACAGAACAACAAAGATTCACTAAGATGCTAGTAAGACAGAAATAGAGACCAAACCGGCTTTTTGCTCAGATTAAACAAAATTAAGAATAGATATGTCTTGTTAACAAATATTGCAAGATACAAAATTCATTACTACCATTTTACAAGTTTTTTTGCACCAAATTTCCACTGGTGCACTTTCATTCACATACATTGAAATAAAAGTTGTTTGGTTCTTTTATCCAAAAAAAAAAGTTGTTTAGTTCTCTTTTATATTCAGTAAAACATTGTATCTATCTCCACAATAAAACACTAGGAATTCTCCTAAATTTCTTTCTTATTATTCCTCCAAGTAGTTATAGGAGACCTGTTACTAGCATCAGTTTAAAAAATGAAATTTGAAGCTTTGTTGCAGCAAGGCCAGTTCTACTGTTTTACATAATAAAATCATTTATTTTCTACTCTCATGATTGAGAAGGGAGTTTCCATTCCAAAACAAACTTTATAAAAGACCAGATATATAGCTATCTCAGGTGCAACTTTGGCACCTAATTTACAATTTCTATATAGTCATTTCAATTTCTGGTGAATTTGTGTTGTCATTGCCATGAAGGTAAAAACAAAATTGGTCTCCTTTTAGATTTATAAAACAAGAAAGAAACATGAGTGTCAACAATTTGAGGCAAAAAGACAAATTGGGAGTCAAATTAATAACTTAATTTATCATGAATGAATTTTATAGATAGGAGGTTTATAGAATGGTTGATTTGGATGCCATGTGTTGAAGAAAGAAGCTCCTACTAGGTGTAATGTAAATTAATTAATGGTCCCTTATCTGTTTATGGAAGAACTTGACAAGATTTTTCAACACTTGACCACTGTCAACTTAATTTCAATTGTAAGTTGAATGCCTGCAGCGCCGGCTTCCCATATACAACTTTAGAAAATTGCTGAAACTCCATAAAGCGGCTTTATTTTTAGTTCTGTTGGATAAATAGAACAATCAATATCCAGAAATCAGCAAGAAATTAAAATAATCACTGCTTATTGGGAAGAAATTATGATAAAGAAAGACTTGTTCAATGATTCCAACTATAAATGGGCAAGTTCCTCTACCAACATTTCTCATCCTTCACCAAGCAATACAACTTTGGCAACATTTAAGCTAGAAAGCTTTGCCTTATTGCAATGAAGGGTGTTCAAATTTTCTTACCAGTTTACTTATTTGCTCTGGCATTCTCCTTTGCCATTGCTTCTGATCCTAGCCCTCTTCAGGACTTCTGTGTAGCAGTCAAGGGTGCCAAAAATGCCGGTATAAAATCCCTTAATTCTGCCTTAATGTATTCAAATCAATGCCTAAAACTCCCAACTTATATTCAATGCATGGTATATATCATATATATGTGGACTCAAGTTTCTACTTTGTGACAATTTCATGCAGTGTTTGTTAATGGTAAGATCTGCAAGGATTCAAAGGCCGTAAAAGCAAAAGATTTCCACTTTTCAGGACTCCACATACCAGCAAACACATCAAATCAGGAAGGATCAAGGGTCACTCCAGCAAATGTTGAACAAATACCAGGACTTAACACCCTTGGCATATCTTTGGCTCGAATTGACTATGCGCCTCACGGTGGCCTTAACCCTCCTCACACTCATCCTCGTGCCTCGGAGATCCTAGTAGTCATTGAAGGCACACTATATGTAGGATTTGTTACATCAAACCCGGACAATAATCTTGTCAGCAAAGTCCTATACCCCGGAGATGTTTTCGTTTTCCCTGCTGGCCTAATTCACTTCCAGTTCAACATAGGGAACACTAATGCAGTTGCCATTGCTGGTCTCAGTAGCCAGAATCCCGGTGTGATTACCATTGCAAACGCAGTGTTCGGATCGAAGAAGCAACCCATTAATCCTGATGTTCTTGCCAAGGCCTTCCAGCTTGATAAGAATGTGGTTACCTATCTTCAGTCACGTTTCTGATTGGAGTAACCATTATTAGAAGATTGATTTTTTGGGGGGCAGATTTGAAGTCTTTTAAGGTGTGGACTATCATTTCAGATAATTTTGTATTTGAAAGGTTTTTACATTGTACCAAAAAAAAATTAGTTCTTGTTGAGGTGTGATTATGGTGAGGTTCTTTTTGTTGGGCTGTCTGTATGTTGTTGTTTGTAAGCATAACTCTGTTTCATGGTTGACCAGAGTGCTATGCAACATTTATTAAGTGTGAAAATACTTTTTTTTTTTGAGGTTCTAATCCTAGATCTAGATGTGTGAATAATTTGGATGAATTTTCCATATTCACAACATAATTAAAATGGCTTTTCTGTGATTCTTTTAAAGATGATAAAAGGCTTATTGCTCAAAAAGGCCCCTAAACTTACACAAAACGGCCAAATAAGTCCATGAACTTTAATTGCAGCCAAATAAGCCCCTGAACTCTTTAAATAGACCAAATAAGCCTTTTTCCGATGGCTAAATGCTGAAATAAGGACTAAATATTTCAAGATTTTCTCAAATAAGGATGAAAATACACAATTTCAACAAATTAAAACACATAATTAATATTTTTTTACAAATTTGATACAATATAAGTTAATACTAGTGTGTGAGATATATATAAACTGAAA
Source organism: Corchorus capsularis (assembly GCA_001974805.1). Lineage (NCBI taxonomy): Eukaryota > Viridiplantae > Streptophyta > Magnoliopsida > Malvales > Malvaceae > Corchorus > Corchorus capsularis. Next base: position 7,053 of record AWWV01014261.1, read on the forward strand.
AACGTACGATAATTTTATATCATATTACATTTAATGAATTTATTTTGATTAATAGTTTTTGATTTTTATTAAAACTATAATATCATTTTTCTATCAAATTTAACGTGTACGCATGAGAAACATTTGTTTTCATTTAAGAATTCTCTAATTTATAAAAATTTGTTAAGTATGTGTTTTAATTTGTTGGAATTGTGTATGTTGATCCTTATTTGAGAAAATCTTGAAACGTTTAGTCCTTATTTCAACATTTAGCCATCAGAAAAGGGCTTATTTGGCCTTTTTAAAGAGTTCAGGGGCTCATTTGGCTGCAATTAGAATTTAGGGGCTTATTTGACCATTTTGTGTAAGTTCAAGGGCCTTTTTGAGCAATAAACCGATGATAAAATTAAGAAAATTCATATACTAAGGCGTGGGGAGAGTGTAGCAATGAACAGAGTGTGATAAGAAAGCAGAAACATATACACATAGAACAAAGTTGACAAATCAGCGTCGATCAATCTAATGCTGTTTTCCGATTCAATTTTGAATTGGTTTAAGAGTTGTAAAAGCAGAACCAGCAGTGGAGAAGAGAAGTGAAGTAAATAAGTCGGCATTGTTTCTGAATCCCACATCACCAAAACATAGCGAGACAAGTCAAGAAACTGGATATAAAAAGAAGCAGACTTAAAGGTTTCAAGGATTTGGAAGATCCCCATTTTGCCAAAAATCCGTTTCTTCATCTGGTTTTCTGCTTGGATGGACAGATGGTCTTGCTGTCAATGATAATCTATCTAGCTCAAAGGGGTATCTTATCTATTGATCTTTGAATTTCCTGAGTCCTTTTTGTAATAATAATTATGAAGCTAAAAGAACCATTGAATTCTGGGCTGTCACAATGCCGAATCAAGTAAGAGCCTTAATTTATTTGCAAAAGTTTTCAAAGGGTGCTCAAATTGAAAGATTTTTAGCGAATCAAAATGTAGAAAAATTTGCTAAACACCGTTATGAAACGGTGATGCAGCGTTATCTAACGGTGACGCGGCGTTATCTAACGGTTTCGAAACGGAGGTTTTGCGGCGCGACAAACCTAAAAAGCGGTACGCCGCATCTGGAGAGTTCTAACCATCTCGCGTTGTTTTTGATCTCTGGTTCTTAGGTTTCAAACCTACCTTTTCTGGATGTAAAATTCATAGCTTTTTTCCGCCATGAAATTCATAGCTTTTCGGCCAGTAGTTTCCAATTAGTATAAGTTAGCAAAATTTTGAACTATGGGATTTAGCCCGCTAAGCCATCACAGCCCAAGCAATGATCAGATTCTGAAACATTGAGGGCTCTGACTGCAGGCAGTCTTCACTGCAGAAAACACAAGAGGCTTAAAAACCCCACTCTCTTTCTGCCCTAAGGCAGAGCCTCCAGCGACGCCCGACGGCGCACGGTGGCTCAGAGAGAAGGGAATCGCCCTTCGTTCTCTGCTCAGATAAGATCAAGTATCGAGTTTGCTAGGCTGCGGCTTCCCCACTTTATAATGGTGAGAAACCCTAGTTCCCAAGAATATCCATAAAATTTGGGCCGGGTATCGGATTGGGTTTGATCCATACAAAATATAGCCCAGAATCAAAAAGTCAAGCCCAAGCAGCCCAATAGACTCATGAAATTCACATAATTTCAATTTTTTTTTTCAATAAATTATGTTAAATTTGCAATAACTAATGCCAATTGTCATTTGGTTAGGAAATCACATTTCAACATTCCAAAAAGTGAATTAGAGGTGCTGAGTTATCTTCATAGAAAATGAAATGCTACCAACCAATTTGCCTCCATTTACTCATAATAACAAGAAATTTTAGCAAAACAAAAAAAAAAAACTCTATATTTGAATATAAACTGTTTTGGCATCTAACTTATTAACTATAGTATATGCAAATTGAAGCTTGCAAAATGATTGGTGAGAAACAAGTATTGAGCTAAAATTGCCCTCCTCCAAGACAAGTTTAGAGAAGGGAAAAAAGAGAGGACACCATTGTTTTTGTCTTCCCTTTTTCTTCACCTCTCTAAACTCATTTCATGATCTTTTCCAATTCATAATTCACATCAATTCCCCCTCATCCTCTATCTGTAAGGTACCAGCAAAAAAAACACCCTCTCTTTTCAATTTTTCATCTTCTTCTTTATTGAAATCTAATTAGTTTCTTAATGTATGACTCTGTGTTTGATAATAATATAAGCTTCTTAACATGTCGTCTTATATTTTATACTTCTGAATTCTGATGTTCCTTTCTAATCCTTTATCATGAGCTTTTTCTTATTATCTATTGAGCTGCCAACATTAGAAAATGGTTTTTGGGACAATGGGAGGTCAGGTTTGTAATTTGTTTCTTATGATAATATGAAGAAAATATGATATTGAATTATGTTTGTCCTTGAACTAAATTGAGCAGAAGAAAGGTATGAACATAAAGGAAATTTTCACTGTTGGAAAAAAAAAATTGTTCTGACTTGGTTTTTTTTGTTCTGTCAATCTTGAGCAAATTTTCTGTTTCTGTCTTCTGATGTTTTTGTTTGTGACATTAAAATAGGTTGTAGAGAAAGATGGGGGATAGGATGGTAGGTAGATACTGGTGCTACATGTGCTCTCAGACAGTGAATCCAACAATAGAACCTGAAATCAAATGCCCATTTTGTGAGACTGGATTTTTGGAAGAAGTAACCACCATAAGAAATTACACCACCAACAACAATGGCATTGATTTAGGATCATTGAGCTCATTTTCCCTTTGGGCTCCAATCTTGCTTGGTTTGATTGGAGGCTTAGGTTCTTCGCAGTTGCGAATCACTGGCAGCAGGGAGCAGCAAGAGCAGCAGCAAACCAACAACAATGATAATAACAACAACAATTTACAGGATAATACATTGGATGATGAACTAGGAAGAGAACTTGAATCCTTGCTTAGAAGGAGACGAAGCTCGGCCTCAGCTCTTCGGATGCTTCAAGATATGCGTAATGCAGTAGCTTCTGAGACAGATAATTCTGAAAATGGTAGAGAAAGGGGTGGCAGAATGATCTTATTCGATCCATTCAACGACGAGGCCTTAATTGTTCAAGGCTCATTTGGTTTGAACCAAGGACCTAATCCTATTCCTAGTCATAGGGCAACAAGTTCTTTTGGTGATTACCTAATGGGACCTGGTTGGGATCTTTTGTTACAATATTTGGCTGAGAATGATACTAACCGGTATGGAACTCCACCTGCCAAAAAAGAAGCTGTTGAAGCAATGCCAACTGTGATTGTAGAGGAAAATGTTCAATGTTCTATATGCTTGGAAGATATTGAAATTGGAAGTGAAGCAAAAGAAATGCCATGTAAACATTATTTCCACAGTGGGTGTATTGTTCCATGGCTAGAACTTCATAGCTCTTGCCCTGTATGCAGATACCAATTGCCTGCTGATGAGTCCAAAATTGAAGCAAATAATAATGTAAGCAGAAATAGTGAAGGGACTAGAGTTGGCACTAGTAGTGATGTTCAAAATGGTAGCAGGTTAGGAACTGGAAGAAGGTTTTGGATTCCTATTCCATGGCCTTATGATGGTTTGCTTAGCTTACCAGGACCTCCTCAGATTGGCTCTACTTCATCTCCCTCCTCGTCTTCGGATAGGCCTGGAAGTGAAAATTCAGCTCCTACTAGGCCTGAAAGTGAAAATGAAGCTGTGACAGATGATACTTGAAATCTTTTTCTTCTTTCATGTGTACAGGATTACATAAGCTAATAATGCTTCCTTCAGATGATTTATTAAGTATTTACTGGCAGAGTTTTTAGCAGCATAATATACTTTGCTGCATTGAGTTGGAGTCCTCTCATTGCTGCTGTTTGTAACTTGTAACTTTTTATTTAATTTATACAAAAATTTTTTTTAAAAAATACTTGCATTATCTCATCAATATAAAAGATTCTTGTAAATTTGTTCAAATGAAAAAGGATGAATTGGAATTTAAATTTAAATTAAATAGTACTTTTCATTGTAAAAAATTGAAATAACACTACATTCATGGGTAATTTTCCTCTAACACCCAATTAAACTAGTTTATTTATTGAAAAAAACTACCTAAAGTAAACTAGGACAAAACTGCCAATAGTTAGAAGCCGCAAAATCTAATCTCTGAATCAAACTGTCAAAATCTTGATGACTGAAGGATGCAATGCCACAATTGAATCTCCCTCTCTGCAAAGTCCATTTGCCTTAGCATATTCAAGGGCAAACTTGATTGATTCCTCAGTGGACTCATCATAAGAAGCTTTTGCAGAGCCAGAGCTCAAAACTGGAACCAGACCCCTGTATATAAGGCAATGCCTTGCTGGAGCTTCATCACTGCATGACCATTCAAGGGAATCTGTTGCTATCTCTGGCATGACCAAAGACAAAATAGGCATACTTGGCCTATACTTGGATACCAGCTTTGCTGTGACTCCACCTTTGGTTAGGACCAAAATTAGGGCTGCTTTAATGCAATTGGCTGTCCTAACAGCTGAGGAAGCAAGACTCTCTAATGGACTCATTGGCATAGGTGCAGTTTCCATTATTCTCTTAAAAAGATCTCCATAGTTGATAAATTTTTCTGCCTCAACACAAATACTGGCCATGGTTTGAACAGCAATGTCAGGGTATGCTCCAGCAGCAGTTTCTCCACTCAGCATCACACAGTCAGTGCCATCAAGAACTGCATTGGCAACATCAGTAGCTTCGGCGCGAGTAGGCCTAGGGGATTTGATCATGGACTCCAGCATCTGAGTTGCAGTGACCACAGGCTTTCCCAGAATATTGGCCTTACGAATCATCAGTTTCTGTGCCAGGAATATCTTCTCAATTGGGATCTCCATTCCCAAATCACCTCTTGCAACCATGAATGCATCTGAATTTGCTAGAATATCATCAAAATTAGCAACCCCTTCTTGATTCTCAACCTGCCAAAATCCACAACCAAAAAAAGTTAAGCAGAAAATCATTAAAAGTAAATTTTGTCAAAGTAGGTTAAAAAAAACATGATGATGACAAACCTTTGACATGAGAAGAATGTTCTTTGCATGCTCTCCCAGCAGCTTTCTGACCTCTACAAGATCAGAACCCTTACGAACAAAAGACAAAGCAATCATGTCAATCTTATTTGGAACACCCCATTGCAAGATATCTTCCTTGTCCTTCTCTTTTAAGGTCGGAAGATCAACCACAACTCCAGGAAGATTGACATTCTTCCTTTCACCAAGAACTGCAGAGTTCTCACACCGGCAATGGACCAATCCAGCTTCCTTGTCACAATCCAGGACAGTGAATGTAATTGTCCCATCAGAACACAAAATAACACTCCCAGGCTTCAAATCTTCAGCCAACTTTTTGTAACTCATGGAAATCAGGTTCTCATCGCCCTTTATGCTATAATCTGTGGTGATTGTAATATTTTTCCCCTGAGTGATTTGTATGGGCTTCTCATCCTTCAAAAACCCAGTTCTAATCTCTGGTCCCTGAAATATTAACAAGAAAACATAAAAATTGTTATAACAAATTCTCCAGATTATGCCCTATAATCTTTTAAAATCCCACAAGAAGAGTAACTATATTACAGCATAATACCAAACAGAAGAAGAAGGACAAAGCAACAAGTTTATTGCTTTTTTAAATAAATTTTTTGATATACAGTTTCAAAATAAGAAAAAAAATTAGTAATTGCTAAAAACCCTCTTCAAAACAAAAACGAAAAGACTGCCATTCAAGTTTCAAACCAAACCGCCATTAACTTTTGTCGACTAAAAATTTGTCCTTAGAAAACTCTGCAAACCTTAATCGTATTCAAAATAAGAAAAAATTAGTAATTGCTAAAAACCTCTTCAAAAAAAAAACGAAAAGACTACCATTCAAGTTTTAAACCAAACCACCGTTAACTTTTTTCGACTAAAAATTTGTCCTTAGAAGACTCTGCAAACCTTAATCGTATGGTAAAATTCCCAAAAATCAAAAACAGGCTAAATTGCGAAACTTAAGAAGAAAATTAACAGCAGAGTAAAAGAAGGGGAAAAAGGGTACCTTAGTATCCAACATAACAGCACAAAGAATGCCGGTGTTGTTCATGGCGGTCCTTAGATTATCCAAGGTTTCCTGGTGATATGCATGGGAACCATGCGAGAAGTTAAAACGAGCAACATTCATGCCGGCTTTCAGAAGCCTCTCGATCATCTCCACAGACCTGGAAGCCGGTCCGAGGGTGCAAACAATCTTTGTCTTTGGCCTCACCATGGCCTCTGCTTTCGACAAAACGTTTTCCATAGCTAAAAAAGAAGAAGAAGAAAAAAGAACAGAGAGGGTTTAGAGTTTAGAAGAGGACTTAACGAGAGAGAGAGGTTTTTGGAGGGTTTTAGGGTTTGATTTTTGATGGTTTTGATTCTGACGAGTTTGTGCTTTTTATAGGGAGTCATAAAATAATCAATGAGAGGCGGCAGAATTTCGTAGCTTAGGCGTCAAGAAAAAAAAAGGTTTAAATTTTATTTCCTTTTATGGATTGGAATTTTCTTGACCATCAAACCAAATTTATTAAGGAGAAAATAAATCTTTACCTATTTTAATAAGGAATTCTGTAAATAAATAGTACAGTATATACTTTATTATTATTAATGTTCATTAGTTTTTCAATATAATTTTTTATATATTAATTTATAATTAAGATTAAAGAATATATACACTATTCACCAAGCAAAAAAATTATACACAATTCTCTGTCCACCCTTTGTGTAATGTAAAAAGCACAATTCCTTCATATACCCACTCTTTTATAAAATAAAATTCTTGCATTAGATTTTGGTTATGGCTTGGAAATTGGAATAGTTTGAAAAGTTGAACAATTTGTTATTTTGCCAGCATATTCTTGAGAATGTTTGTGATTATCAAGAAAAAAAATTGACATCCAGAGTGATTTTATCCAAGGCATCAAAATTTTAAAAACTAAAGTTCCCATTATTCAAGAACCAAACTAACATTATTCAGAAAAAATTATTCCAATTTTCAATAAAAAGAACCCTAAGAAAGCAAGACAAGAAGACCATGCTTTGACCTTGGAGATATGTGTTGAATAAATAAGTTATTCTTCATCACTAACTATAAAAAGGAAGATGTTGGCCTTCTGGCATCTATTTAGTACAGTGTGTATAAGTGAAGCATAATCATAAAAAATAAAAATGTTTTGTTCCCCATTTGTGCTCATATATTGAAGCTTTATATTATTATATAATATATCACTTGCTCTTTATCTGTTACAACTATTGGGGATCTTCCAACAAAATAATCCTTGCTAGTACAAGCACATACCGCGAATAACTCCACTCATGGATTCACCATTCCTTACAAAACAAGGACAAGAACATGACATGAAATCTCAAGTCTTGTACTTTTCAAATTCATGCAGTTGTAAAGAAATGATACAGACCTACAACTGCTTTCTAGAAATTCTAACTCCGAGTAGCCTACTAGGCACGACAAAAATCTTGTTCCTGGTTCTCAGCCGCAAAAAAGATATAAAAAGTTGAAAGAAATTGTAACAGTTGCTGGAAGTTAAGCAGAAAGATGTCTGGTTTATCTGTCGCAATTGCAATCGGCTACGAGTTTCTGGTCCACTCTTTGGGATAAAGTAAAGCTGTTGCATAAAGTTTAACTCATGAGCACATTGCTGAGAAGACAAGCAGATACCCACCCAAATATGATGATTCAAAGTTTACCATAAACTGCAGAGTAGACTGTCCAACACCCACAATGATTTACGCAGATGTTGCCAATTTATAGCTCATCATGACTCCCCGGTTGCTCTCTGTTCATTGATTCTAATTTCTGCTCGAATTCCTGCCACATCCACCATTCTTATAGAGATACAGAACAAATAAAAAACAATATACAAGAGGGCCTCCTGTACAATAAAAATTACCTTCAGCTTTTGCTCTAGGCAAAGGGCAGGGGTATACAAGAGAGCTACATATCTGCAATGACCAAGCAAATTTAGGAAGCATATATGCACATGAGTGTGGTGTGTGTGTGTACAGGCAAGAAAGAGAGAGAGAGAAGGGAGGGGGGGATATACTCGCAGCGGCTCGGTTCATCCACACCAGTTAGTTCAGTTTTGAGTCCACACCTTAGCTTGACCTGTTAAATCAAAAGGATCATTTCTCAATGACAAGCCATATAGCCAGCATAAATAACCCAATTTGATTATATCATTGAATCTTTCTTGATGAAGAAGAGAACTTGTGTTGACACAGGTTATTTCAAGCTGGTATAACTTTTACTTAGGATCAACCCAATAATAATTTGTAATCAAACAGAATCTAGACAGCTACTATGCGCCCAAAATTGAAGAGAACTTTTAACAGATCCATCATCCATATAATTTCTCTTTTTAAGCCAAATGTATATCCTACCTTTAAACTTCTATCAGGTCCATTCCAGCATCTTTCTCCGTTTGTGAACAGCATCATTCTATATGAATTCCCAAACTTCTCCCAGTTCCTACAATGCAGAGGAATGATTAAATTAATGAAAGTAGAACTCTTTCTTTTGTATTATTGTTAAAAAGAAAACTATCTTTTGGAAATAGAACAAGAAAATTCTCAAGTGTTTTACTTTTAGAATAGGTTTCTGTGCCTTGAAATTGAAAGCCATATTCGAAGATGTAAATGAATCCCACCAGCCTTCTGCTCTCAGTTACATCATTTTCTTTTCTCAGTCTTTCCCTACTACCCTCAACTTATTAAGATTTGAATCTTGTTTTATAAACCCCTATGTGATTCTTCTTCTTCATGGTTGAAAGTAATATTCTAGCGATCACTATAGCATCACGATGAATTCTGCCTTGTAATACAGCCATTTTTCAGTGATCAACTATTAGTAGCACATGCCTATGTTAGCTCAATGATAGATAAATTCTATAGAGTGACCCTCACATTTGGCACTAATGGAAGAAGTTATGAAAAGAAATGGAAAGACATACCCCAATCGGGTTTCACTGCTGCCTTCCTCTTGTGTTGCACGTTTAAATGGGCAAACTTTATAAACATACCTAAAACAAAAGATCCATTGCCCATAGCAAGAGCAACAATTAGAAAGTAATAAATACCATGCAGTAGCATAAGAACAAGGTACCTTCATTCTTACTTGTCCTGCTTTGACTCAAAGCAACTATCATAGAATAAGTAGAATTCCTTCTCTATTCCTGGAGTTTAAGAGCAAAATTCAACTACGGGAAAAATATACCAACATAGTATTCATACAAAATTTACCAGTGTATAAGACAAAGTGACCATAGATTCATGACATACCAAAATCATATTTGAACTTTTCTGTCAAACTTAATATCCTTGGCTCTATATCGGACAACCTTGCCGTGTAGTTTTTGTACTCATTTCGAACCTGATATAAATCTAAAACCAAAATGCAGGATGTAAGTTGTAAGTTGTAACACATTACAAATTGTAGGTTACTTCTTTACAGAACAGTAAATATAGGCAACCAAAAGTTCTTTCTTACCCAAATTAGCAACATGGGCTGAAAACAAGTTCACAGACTGAAGTAAATTCTGACCAGCTTCTTGTATCTTATCCAACCAAGATTGATGGCTCAGAATTTCTGTACCTAAAATTATCAAAAAGCAGAAGTTTATAAGAAATAACCATGCAAATTATAATTGCCCCAACTGCTTCACAAGAGCTACAACCTGTTGACTTTTCATGATATTCCAACTTCATGTTGAAGTTGACGCTAGAATGACCAGTATTACCTGATACAGAGTCTTCAGCTCCAGCATCATTTCTGCCTTTCTCCTGATGATCATCATCTGCACTCTCTTCTTTATCACTTTTACCAGTATTTATCTCCCCAACTTGGTCCTCAGTCTTTTTCCCTGTCCAGCGTGATGCAACGAGGCGACCAAGTTCTTCTCTTGACAATCCTTCAGTGCTTTCTTTCTCTTTCTGAAACCATATACAGTAATGACAATATTCCCAAACAAATTATTTTTTTGTAACTAAAATCAAGCAGATCATAACAAAGAAAAGTCGCAACTGTTTGTCTATCTGTAAGTATAACCTTTTAGATTTGCTATGTTAACCAACAAGCTTTACAATTAAAATATCAAAGACCATATTGATACTCTAAGTTTTAATAGTCCAAATGGCCAAAAATAGAAGTTTTAATGGTATCATTGATCAATCAGTATTGGGTGTTTTCACATCAAAATTTGAAAAAGTAATAAATGTTTGAAGGTGGCTACCTCCCAGCTATTATCCTTTATAGTGCAGTCAAATGCAACAAAGTGTGAGATGGAGTGAGGGATTATACAGGGCTGAAATAGAACAAGGAAAGGAAACCATGCGCTCCTATATTATTGCCTCTCTAGAGGGTTTAGGAAACAATGAATGACTTGTGAATCATCTGACTCTATCCCTCAATAAAACACTATACATTTTTCCAACTAAGAAAGGATTTTATCAGTATTTTCTCAGAAAGGATTTGCTGTAACCATTATCTCCCTGTTTTCCCTTAAGCAAGAAAGAACCAAAATTGCTGAATAGAGAGAAACCGCAAACAGAGAGGCTGAATTATGAAACAGAAAAGTTAATATAGGAAGAATAAGGGGGAGAGGCAGGGGGAGGCAATATTAGCTGGCAATGCAAGCAGAAACAGGGTCTGGGAAACTATAGAAACTATGAGTGAAAAAGAAAAAAGAAAAAAGGTAAGAATATGAGGTAGAGGGTGCACATTATGATCAGATTGACATGCATAATATCCAACCTGATCAGATAGAGTTTTCCCTGAAATCCCCATTTTTTCATCATGAGATATTTTCAAGGCTTCTTTTTGACTAACAACATTCTCCTCCGGTCCACTCTTTTCATTTTCAACATTCTCTGTAAAAGCATCTTTCATCTTCTCTTCTTTCTCTAGGCGCTCTTTCTGCTCCAATTTCTGAATTTGCTCTTCACGTAATATGTTGCGAATCAAATAAATGAGATATAAAGAATGGACATAAATTATCAGTCATTTAGACAAAGTTATACTATATTGCATAAGTATGAATCCATGAAGCAAAATGACCTCCTAGCAATCTTCTTCAAAATGAGACCAAATATTTTGTACTTAAATTGTTTAGTTCTTCTATATTGAACTCATATAAGGCATTTTTTTTCTGGCAGAATACAGAAGATGTATATTAGGTAGAAGACTAGAGCACTTTTTGATAAATAATTATAATGATGATATGCATATCTTGAACTTCATGAGATAAATCATAACCATTAATATTAAAAGAAGAGTTATACCTTCAAGCTGCTTAACAAGCTTTTGAAGAACTTCCTTTTCATTTTTCAGCCCCAACAATTCTACATTGTCTCTGGCTATTGCTTGTTTTGCCTTCTGAATTTCTTGTTTCCGCAAGGCAACACCTTCATGATACATTTCAATCTTCTTCTTTAAATTGTCCCTCGCTACATTGCCAGCCTCCCAGCAAGTATTGGGACATTTCACTTTACCATCATACTCATCACTCCCATCACAGCAATCTGCTCTTTTCATTCACATAAAAATAAAATCAACAGAAGTAACAGCACATCAAAAGGGCGCAGCATACCGGCACAGGGTACAGAGAAAATACTTGCAATTAAACAGATAATCCAAAGATTTCAGATTACTAAAAAGAAAACATACCACAGATACCATCATTGACTCTGGATGAAAACAGCAAAGAAGGAGAATGCCCAGCATTCCTACAATAAAACTTTCCTAGTGGACAAGCTGATGTTCCTGAAAGATAAATTTTAAGAAATAAAGAACATCAACAAACTGCATAGCACAGAAAAAGAACCTAGCAAATCAAACATTAACAAGACATCCAATTCCAAATCCTCCACCAACATGTTTCATTATTACTCAAATATATCAAAATCCCCAAAACCAATCAAATCAAGTCAACTAAAGAAAAATTAATTATAAGGAGGGAGAGAAAGGAACCTGGCTCATCAGTGCCGTCTGGGCAGTCACAGAAATCATCATTGAGTTGGGTTCTTGTGAACTTCTTTGATCCATTCTTGCAGTTTATTATCTCTCCTTTGAAGTAATCTTCATCTGTTTTTATTTGGGTTTCGTATCATTCAAACAAAAAATAACCCAGTGTTAATTACAAATTTACTAACCCAAAAGGATGAAACTTTAAACGCAAAGGCAAGAAATATACATGGGAAAAGTGTACCTTTAGGAGGAATTCCAAGCAAGGAATTCGAAGGAAAAGAAAAAGAAGATTCGAGGGATGCAATTATTAAAGAAGATATGATTAAAGAAAAAGAGATAGAAAAAAGGGAGAGTCCCATCTTTGTGAATTGAAGAATGGGATTAAAGTTGAAAATGCATGGAAAATTTTTTGAGTTGTGTTTTTACGTTGAAGTTTTTAAGTTTCAGTTGATCCAAAGAAAGAAAAAGGACAGAGAAGTGGCGGTGAAGAGTGGAGACTTCAACGCTGAAGGCTCATAGCGTTAAACGACATGTCGTTTTGGACCTTTGGTACATTTATTTATGATGAGAAAAATAGAGCAATTTTCTTTACTGGAAGTTCTTCTTATTTTCATTTTTAAATAGAATAGCCTACTAGTATAAAAATTCTCTCGTAAAGTTGATGAAAATGTCTTAATATTATTATTTATTAAAATTTGGCCCAAAATTGATTTGTTAAAAATAGATAGTGTAATTTTTAAAAAAATTGAAGTGATCTAAATTTCATTGCTTTAGAGTTTAGACTTTAATTTATACAACAAAATACAAATAGACATTGGGTATTTCAATTTAAATCCTTCTAAATTATAATTTCCTTTTACTTTTAATAAGGTTGTACACCAAAATGGTGCCACTGCCACAGTGAAGTTCCTGTTCACTAAAAATGCACGAAAAGAAATCCTAAACATGACTAAACCAAAGTAAATGAGGTGAGATGAGTTAGAGTAGAACCAAGTCATAAAATGCAATAAACCCTTTTTTTATTATAATAATAATATATAATTATAATATATATTATAATAATAATCGTAGACAAAATGATAAAATATCAACATAAACCTACATTAAAAATGACCAAAGGGCAAAAACTAGTATCCTGAAACATTACAACATTTCATGGTAACGGGATTCTTGTCAGCCAAACACTAATCTCTCTCTCTCTCGCTCGCTCATAGATGCAACATACATGAAAGAGGATGCTATGTATATATAATTACAAAGTAGAGGAAGTCCTGGACTTATTATGCATCTTATCTTCCGGTGAAGATGGAGGTAACGAAGAAGATGAGAATGCAGCATGGTAAGATGAAGAAGCAAGTTGAGCAAGTGCAGGTACAGCACCACCTGTAGATTTTTCCAAGATATATATACCGTCAGCGATGTAAGGCAGCAATAATATATACTAAAAAACTACCATAATCTAATTCACCCAGATTTCACCAGTGTGGTCTTAGGATCCTATCCTTTCAAGGGAATGAACAATACATACTATCAATGAAAATAATGATAGTTTGGATGCAGTTGCTCGGACTACCAGATCTGAGTTCAACATAAAACATAAATCCAGACAAATTATGATTGCTAGCAATATGATGGTAATGGTGAAATTTTGCAAGGTTATCAGGAAAGATAGCCTATCGTGGATTGTTTTGTATCAAGGCCTTATAGAACATATTCTTCAAATAATTTGGGGAAAGATTATAAGAAAATGTTTATAAGCAAACATTTACCAAGACCCTCCTTACAGTCTCACTCAAGCAAAATTAATCAACTAGTCACGAAAACCAATGACAGGAATCCACTGATAAGTCAATACGATACCAAAGGAGTTTAGTCAAACATGAAAAGATGGCATAATAATTAAAAGGAACTTATTTCTTTATGCATAAAGAATATCTCAAATCATTCAAGTCGCAAATGTGTAAGATAGCGATTAATGAAAATTTTCTAACCTGTCAACCCTGCACAAGCAGAAGAGAACACTATAACGGGTGGTGCCTGCACATAAATAAAGAAGAAACTTGAAGTCATCCTTTTTCATATAGGAGAAAAGATGAACAGCCAAGATGAACACTATTACCCTAAACCCATAATTAAAGATGAACACTAAATGCAGTTCAAAGTTCAGCCAAGATGATGTTTGTGGAGTGACAATTTGGAAAGTGAGTAATGAACCAGCAGGAACAGCCATAAAACAAATTATTCTTGAGAAGCAGGCACATCGATTAAACAAAAAAAAGACTTAATTATATCAAACAACTCATTAAGAGCATTGATGGAAAGTAATCACCCTTGATCCCGGTCATAATCATGATCACTTTGCAGCAACGAAACAATGAAAGATGGCATCTAATAAAGGAAAATTATCTCATACACTGGCGATGGAGCTTTTAGAGTCCACAAGCGTGTTTAGAGGGTTGACAAGTGTCCTAGTAGGGTATATTTGTGTATATTATTTAATTAATTAAATAATTAGTGGGACACTCGTCATCCTTTTAACATCACTTGTGGAGTCTAAAACACCTCAACTGCCAGTAGATGAAATAATAATACTCTAGGAGTGATAAATAATGCAACAAAGCATTAGCAGGGGGCAAAACAAGCTTGCAAATTCAGCTCATATAATGACCAAATTTAAAGCTCTGCTCAAATATATTCTCTTGGTAACCCTATGGCCAAAGGCTGCAGCAACTCAAAACAATGCATTGATAAAGCAAGAGATTTGGCATGTTAAAGAACTTACACCAATGAGGAAATGCACCCACATGGGTCCTTTAACCCACCTCCTGACAATGGGCATCACTGCACCCAAAAACGCGATTAAGAAATACAAACTAAACTCAGTTATCCATAGGTGGTAACCACCACTGAACTAGTGATAGAGATTTATATATCTACTAGAATCCAACAGTAACAACCTTGCATAGCAAATGCTTAGAGGAAACAAAATACAAACATAATAAGTTTAACTACTTGTATTTCAGTGGTAAGACAAGTGGCCTTGAGAAAATCTATGACATGAAACTTAAAACACCACTAAAATTTTCACCTCAAAACAGGCAAGGATCAAATTTCAGGTTTTTATGATTGAATAACTATGTTATTTGAAACTTAAACAAAGAGTCAAAATTGTTTAAAAACCAATGCTTGACAGAAAAGAAGAAAATTTCAAAGAGCAACTTTGAAACTATTCAGCATGAAAAGAAGATAATTTTAAAATATGGGAAACTTCATAGATATGGCAGTGCACAAACAAACTTCATTAAATAAGTCATTAAAGTTATATAGAAACTCAAGTTACACATATAGTATAAAATCATATAAGCTGAATTACATCTATTAAGCAAAAATAAAGCAAAAAAAGATCATTTTACCATGGTTGAAACCGTAGAATGCGCTTGTAGTACCACCAACAGCAGAGCCAATCTAATATAATAACCATAAACACACAGAATAAGGCTTTTAAAGCAAAAACAACAAGAACATTGTAATATTGGAAACCCAGTTCTAAAAAGCATCAAAATTTCCAAAAAACATCGATTAAAATCAAAATTAGAATCAGCAAAACAAATCCCAGATCACCATAAGGGGGGAAAATGAGAGAATTACCATAGAAAAACTATCCCTCACAAGTGGAGCAACAGTCCATTCACTTGTTTCCTGCCCCATCAATACCAAAAAACAGAACTTTAAGAATTCAAAACAATAAATAGAAAAATAAAAACAAGATGATTGAAAGTAAGAATTGGTACCATCTCTTTCGATAGAGGGCCAGCGCAGTGGTGGCAACGCAAATTGGTTAGAGGGTTTGAATTTGCCATTTGCGCTTTTCGTTTCCCTTTTTGTCTCAAAAATTTATTTTTCTTCTAGTGTTGTCGAGACCGAATCCAAAACCCCTCCATAAGTTAAGAGCCCCTGAAAGTTGTTCTTCGGTTAGAAAGGGTTTTATGTAAAGGGAGTTTTGCTCAAGTGTGGACGAGGTTTGGAGCTTTATGGGAGTGCAGCCAGTAATTAGTAGCCACGTGGTTTTGACCTGCCAGGTGAAAGGGCCTAAGAAAGCAACAAACTTCTTTGGCTGGCTAAATATCCAATTTGGGCCTAAACCTTTCACAATCTGCTCAATTTGGGGCTAAACCTTTACTCGGCACCAAATTGAGCCCAAACCTATTCGAGGGGCTCCAAATCAAGTCTATTTTTGACGGTCAGGTGTCAGTGAGACCCACGCGCCGTTACTGCTAGTAACGGCGTGACGTGGCGTACAGCATGGAAAAAACATGTTTTTTATTAAATTTTTTAGGGTTTAAAAAGTGAATAAATATGAGAAATTCATCTTTATAACCCGTCTTTGTCAAAAAATAAAAACAGAACTCCTCTTTCCTCCTTCACGTTGTTCTCATCCTTCTTATTTTCCTTCTTGTTCGTTGTTCTTCTTTGATTTAGGTTAAATCCAAAATCTTCCAGGTTTAGGGACATGGGTTCGTCATCCGAGTCATCAATTGGAAGGTTTGTGGCATTATATATAGTTTGGGGAATTTTCTAGGGTTGAATTTCTATTTCTTCTTATTATGATTGATGGTGGTTTTGTTGTTTTACAGTCAATCACACTGCTCTTCCTATAACTTTGAATCATATAAGCTTATAAGTTCAAGCTTTCCAGCTGAGCACAACTATGAAGGAGATCCTATTTTTTGTTTTTGCGATTACAAGACCCCTCGTCGAACAACATGGAGTGATGCTAATCCTAGTCGGCGATTTTATGGATGTGCCAAATTCCCTGCAAAAAAATGTTTGTTTTACGATTGGCATGATCCAAGGGTGAGTGATAGGTCAAGAGAAATAATTAATGAGTTGACAAGAAGAGAGTTATTTCTGTATAATGAGCTGAAATTAGCTAAGAAGGAAGTACAAGTTTTGAAAAGCAATGTTGTAGATGTTGTGGAAGCAGAAATAATCGAGGAAAATGTGTATTTGAGAAGAGAGGTTGATGATTTAAGGAAGAAGCTTTGTCAAGGAAGTGGTCGTCCATGTTGTTTTCAGAGATGCATAATCTTAATTAGTTGTGTGTTTGTCATTGTTTTGCTTGCTCTATTTATGCAAATGCCCAAAAGAGATGGCATGCTTAGAGCTCTGCCTTAGTTGGCTGGTTTATGTAACTCTGTTTACTTGGTTTATGTAATTTGGTTGTTTTGTCAGTAATGAAAATCTAAGTTCCCCTGTTCAAATATTTATATTTTGTGGTTTCCCTGTTCAAATAATTGCAATTTCAAATAATGCTAAAATGTTGAATAAAAATTTCCATCAACAGAATCAATTAAACCAAAGCCGAATATGTCAATTACATAACTTTGCAAAAACAAGTTACATGAACAAAATATTACTAGTTCCCATGAGTCAAAGACACACAATATTTGTCCTAGAAAATACCAGAATCATTACATCAACAAAATACCAAACTATTGTTCAAAAAAACAAGTAAATAGAATCAAACATCACATCCTTCTTTTGGACCCATATCTGTCCTTGAAGATGCCCCATCATTCAAAGAATCTGCATTTGTTCTGGCCTTCTTTTGGATGTTTCCAACACAGGCAGATTTCTGACTTGGTTCACCAAGCTGTTAAAAAAATGGCAGTTTATATAAGTTCAATAAACTTCACATGCATCCCACCAACCAATAGTTAATAGACCTATTAAATATGAGACCTAACAGTTTTAATGAGCATAATGAAACTACTTACACTAGTGATAAATCTGCCTGTTTCAGGGCAGATGCCAAGTCCAGCCATTCGTTTTTTGCTTGGTTTGTAGTTAGGAGCAGCAGGTGGTTGGTTCTTTTTGCCCTTGCTACCGCTTGCTCCAATGCTGTTAGAGGGGACAAACTTCTTGCCAACCATGAACTTTGTGCCTTTACTCTTTGAAAGAGGGCTTGTCCTCCCAATACCCATCTGTCCATATAACCTCCCATCACTGTCTGCAAAGGATACTCCTGGATGCTTCCATGGCTGTTTTTGCTTCCCCTTTACTTTTTGCTTCTGATTTGGACAATGATCTTGACTTGCAGGTCTTGCAGTCACTGTAGCTGTGGCCATGACAGCTGGACATGCCGAAGCTTTTGCTTTTACTCTTGCTGGACCATACCCAGCAGCAGATCCAGTTGCAGATGATGAAGATGCACCTTTTGTAGCCTTGTTTATGGCTGCTGGAAGGGTCTTTCTAGCATTAACAGAAGCAGTGGTTGTGTTTTGGGTAGGTTGGGAAGAAGATGGGATTTGGCTATTTGGGTCAGTGTGAAGTTCAGGGGTGGGATTTTGGCTGTTTGGAGGTGGAGATGCAGATCTGGGCTCATTAACAGTTGCAGATGAGCTCTCCATGTTTTGCTCAGACACACCCTTGAAATAAAGAGAGAAAGACAACAATTTTTGTTAATGAAAAAGTTGGGCTAAAAAGGTATAAACAGAATACATTTGCACCTATAAAAAAGACCAAGGAAATGGACTATTACCTCTCTGCCCTTTAGTGGACATCCTCTTTTGTTGTGGCCTGTTTTAAAACAGCTTTTGCATGTCATAACCATGCCTTTTCTGGACAGCACACCATCAACAACAATTGGGCCTTTTTTCTTTTTTTTTGGGTTCACTTGGGTCCTTTCTCCTTGTTGTCTTGGGCCTTCCAAGAGTCTTGTCGAATTTTGGTGCTTGCACCGTTTCTACAGTGTCCTCAGGCCAATCTTTCATTCCTTCCATGGGTTTTATGCAAAACCCATAAGCCTGCACGTAGATGTCTTTGTGATACCATGAAGAAACATAATCTTCAATTTGGGCACCCTTATCCCTTATTGCACATATGGCATGGGCACATAATCTTCAATAGGCTCGATTTGGAGCCCCTCGAATAGGTTTGGGCTCAATTTGGTGCCGAGTAAAGGTTTAGGCCCAAATTGAGCAGAACGTGAAAGGTTTAGGCCCAAATTGGATAATCTTCAATAGGCTTTGACGTGTTTATTGCACATATGTTGATTTTCGCCGTAAATTTAAAATGGAGACAGTGCTTTGACGTGTTTATTGGGATTGTTCTATTTCCTTTTTTAAGGTACATATTTTTCAAAAAAAAATAATCGATGAGAAAAAAAAAACAAAGTCAATAAATGCAGCACTTGTGGAATTAACAAATGGGAGGGTGCAATTAACTAAATCTAGTTCAAGAAATCTTGTAATTATCAAAAGGTAAGGGGAAAGAAGGAAATAAAGGAATATGACATGCGACTTTTTGAGTCATTTGTCAATTGAGAAATGACCAAAAAGTTTAGTTATTTAATCCCCTCAAGAATCAAAAGTTAGGATATTTAAGTAATCTGCCAAGTAGATAAAGACGAAAAAGATTAGTTTTCTAGCTCATCATCAATCCTTGATGAGGATCTTTTATTAATTCCACTACTCTATTCAAGTCCATTAAGAAATGACCAAAAAAATTACTTATTTAATCCACTCAATAATCAAAAGTTAGGACACTTAAGTAATATGTCAAGTAGGAAAAGACGAAAAAAATAAGTTCTCTAACTCTAAAAGCAAGCCTTGGTAGAGATCTTTTAGTAATTTCACTACTCTATTAAAGTCAATTGAGAAATGACTAAAAAGTCTAGTTATTTAATCCCCTCAAGAATCAAAAGTTAGGACATTTAGGTAATCTGTCAAGTCGGAAAAGACGAAAAAAATTAGTTTTCTCGCTCCTCATTAATTCGGGGTGGGGATCTTTTAGTAATTACACATGTTTATTCAAATAATATGTAGTGTATATATATATATATATATAATAATAATATATACTAATTCTTCATATATACTAATTCTTCATTTATATTATATTATATATATATTAATATATTCAATTAAAATATAAGTTCTACCGTTATATATGCATAAATAAATCGGATTCCAGGGATGCATATAGTTGGTATAATTTGAAACTAATTCATTTATATATAATAATATATATATATAATAA
>AWWV01014262.1:0-78916 GCA_001974805.1 Corchorus capsularis
CACTTCTTTTGTCATCTAGATCTGAAATCAATGATTTAAACACTTATGTGTGACTTTGATTCAGGATTCACAAATCGTTTGGTTTATTTTATGTTGCTGCACTGCAAGCACTCATTTAATTTTCTCTGAACTTTCAATTTCATTTTTGCAACAAAAATGAACTTTTATTTTTCTTGCTCCCTTTTATCAATTTCCGGTTAAAATTGGTTGGCACTCCCGGTACCCTTTCACCAAGATCTCCAAAGAGATTTTTTGGCGCGAACAATAACAAAAAAAAACGATTAAATTAGATTACTTAAGTTTTTTTACAAATGAATAAACACATTGCAATAAACAAGGGAAAACCATTCTTTCTGCCTACCAAAGCACCTACCAAATTAATTAAATTCACATTTTGTAAAACTTATCCAAGATCTCACGATTCAAGTACACTGCAACTAGTTAAGTTAATAATTAACTCAGTACATATTACTTAATTTAAGAAACTAGTTGTAATTGAGTCAAATGCAATTCTACATATATATTTAACATATTTTAACATTATCACTAGTGATCAATCAAAATCAGATTCCTTAGTAACCGTCAGGAGGAGTTTTTCCTCTGCGACAGTTACTGATTTTCTTAGGATTTTCTATTTCTCTCATTTTTTTTTATCAACGAAATCATGGAAAAATTTGTTTCATTTACTCTTTTTCTTTTGATTTTTATTAGAAATTTGGTCAAGTGTATTTTTGGAACTCCTTGTGAGAGCTTTTATCTTGATTCATGCAAGCTTCTTTCTTTTTTTCTTCATTTTTACAGTTTGTTATATCACTCCTTGTTGTTAATGTATATGGCAGAAGATTTAGATAACTTGTGGTCGAATTTGTCATTAACAAAGAAGGAAAACAATGTTGTTGAGATCAATCAACAACATGGTGATCTCTTTCAGGCGAAATTTTTAGATGAACATATTGGGGTTGATGGCGGTCGGAAACATGGTTAAACAAGCAAATTGATGGCGTAGATAATCCTGATGGGGAAGATCATATTCTGTCGAGATCTGGTGATAGGTCTGTAACTGCTCAAGAACGGTTAGTTTCTTCGACAGTTGCTGTAATTGCCAAAAATCTGGAAGCCAAACATTTAGTTTCTAATGGGCCTGATTTGGAGACTCGTCTGATGGGTCAGCAAAAGGATATTCAGCCTCCAACATTTCCTCTTAATACAAACCAATCCTTTGTGTTTGGATCAAAAGACAAAGCCAGTCCATTTGGATCGCCCAGTGGAAGAGAGCCGCTAGAACTAACTTATGACAAACTTCTATTTTACATCATCTGGTGCAAAGAGTGGACAAGTGCAGTTTCTTTCGGATGGTGTAAAGATTAATTCTAAAGCAAATTCTTGTATTGTGGAAAATGACTGTCTGTTGAAGAGATAGCAAAAGGATCTTCACCGACATGGCAAGGGATACTGTTTGATTCAAGAAATTATGGAGATGGCTTCCTCTTTTTCTTCCTGTCCTTTTACACATATTAGTCGTTCTTTAAATGATGTTGCTCATAAGATTGCCCATCTAAGCTTTAGTGAGGGTGCATATTTTTGTTTGATATAGGGTTCTACCTCCATGCGTTGTGTAACTCTCCTTGTATCATAATTCAAGTTTCTACTTGATTCTCAAAAAAAAAAAATTTTAACTTTATCACTAATTACTATAACAAGCAAGAATCAAGTCAACTATAATTATAAGTTAATCTTATTCCAGTCGAGTTAACTCATTGTGGGGATAAAATTCTCTCATTAATGACTTTTTTTTATTCACAAGACTTGAGATCAAGATCTTATATAAGAAAAAAAAAACAAGTCTCAAACCATTTGAACCAACAATCACGTCTAGTACAAAGAAACAAGAAGAAATGTCTTGAAACGCCAAGTCCCGAGCATGGATTAATAAAATCCCAACGTGAGTATATGAGTATTAGTTAGGTGGGGCTTCTTCAAAAAAAGTTAGGTGGGGTGTTTAAATGTGTGAACAATCATGTAAAATCTCTTTCATAAATACGCCTTACAATTTATTTGAAGTTTAGTGGCCGATGGATTATTTTAGCCCTGCAATTACACATTACTCAATCTTCCACTATCAATAAAATTTTAATTAAAATGGCAACCATAGGCATGTGGTAAAATTAATAATATCAAATTTCCAACTAATTTATTGGATTAGTTGGTTGCCAAAAAGTTGAAAAGGATATAAAAGTAAACCAAAGATCATGATTAGTCGTGTATAAAAGAAAAAAAAAAGTTACGCTTGATTAGAAAAACAAACCAGCTTTATTGAAAATTTTGAAACTTTATTGAAACTGGTACATTTACATTATAAATAGATTACTTAATACCACATTGGAGTTTTTATTGTAACTCGAACATAGTGAAGCTCTCGTGCCTGTCACTGGCAAGTGGCAAAAATCTAATCTGAACTTACTACAACTATAAGGGTTCCTTTTCCACTGCCGTGAGGAGCTTTTTACACCACATTTGGTTTTTTTTTTTTTTTTTTTTTTTTTTTTTTTTTTTTTTTTTTTCTTTCATTGTAATGGCGACGGAAGAAGCGGTGTGGTTCTCTACCCAACTCCCACAATGGGCCACTTGAAAGCCATGGTGGAGGTAGGCAAACTCCTACTCACTCATCAACCTTCCTTGTCTATCCACATCCTCATTGCTACCCCTCCTTACCAAGCCAATGCCACCGCTCCCTACATTGCCGCCGCTTCCTCCGCCGTCCCTTCCATAACTTTCCACACGCTACCCGAAATCACCATCCCTCCGTCTTCCACCGTCGCCCATCACGAAGACCTTATTTTCGAGGTGCTTCGACTCAACAACCCTTACATCCATGACGCTCTCGTTTCCATCTCAAATAAGCACAAAATCCAAGCTTTGGTCATGGATTTTTTCATAAGTGTTGGTTTCAAGGTGGCGACGGAACTCAAAATCCGATCTTATTATTTATACACCGCCTCAGCCGGTTCTCTTTCTGCTTTTCTTTATCAACCCACCATTCACAACCAAACCACCGAAAGCTTCAAAGATATGGGCGACGTTCTTCTTCACACGCCGGGCGTTCCACCGATTCCGGCTAAAGATATGCCAAAGCCTGCACTTGATCGCACATCAAAGGCCTACGAATTCTTCCTTGATTGCTCCATCACCCTCCCCAAGTCAGCCGGAATTATTAACAACAGTTTTCAAGCCCTCGAGCCAAGAGCTATAAAAGCAATTAGCGACGGACTTTGTGTGACGGATTCTCCCACGGCTCCCTTGTACTGCATTGGACCATTAATTGCTTCCATTGATGAAAAGAAAACCGACGGCGGTGATCAGTGCTTAACGTGGCTAGACTCGCAGCCGAGTAAAAGCGTAGTGTATCTCTGTTTTGGTAGCTTTGGATTGTTTACGAGGGAACAATTATGGGAAATAGCTTTGGGGTTAGAGCGAAGTGGGCAAAGGTTTTTATGGGTGGTGAAGAATCCTCGTTCGGGAAACCTAGGCGTCGCTATTAAGGAACAAAGCGAGCCGGATTTGAACGACTTGCTTCCGGAAGGATTCTTGGAGCGGACCAAGGACAGGGGACTAGTGGTGAAGTCATGGGTGCCGCAGGTGGCAATTTTGAACCATGGCTCTGTCGGTGGGTTCGTGACTCATTGCGGCTGGAACTCGGTATTGGAGTCGGTGGCGGCAGGCGTTCCAATGGTGGCTTGGCCGCTCTATGCGGAGCAAAAGTTTAACAGAGTGTTGCTAGTGGAGGAAATTAAGATAGCGTTGCCAATAGTGGAGTCGTCGGAGAATAATGGGTTCGTGAAATCAGACGAAGTGGAAAAGCGTGTTAGAGATTTGATGGAGTCGAGTGAAGGGAAACTGGTTTTGGAGCAAATCACGGCCATGAAAGAAGCTGCCAAGGCAGCGTTGAGTGACGGAGGTTCGTCTCGGCTTGCACTAGCTAAACTCGTCGAGTCGTGGAAACAGTAACGTAACGACTCTTCTGATATTGATTTTATATTATGTAACTTTTGTTTTTGGCTTGAAAGAAGAGATTTTATATTATGTAACTTTAGAATAATTTCTGAATTTTTCATTAAAATAATTACTTTTAAGAGATTGCCCATAAGGCACGTTGAAAATCAGACCATGCACTTTTTTGCACACAGAACAGCAAATTCTGAAATTTAGAAAGGTCAATAACCTGGGTCTTTATTTGGGTATATATCCTCTTTTGGATGAAATTGGAAAGAAACATGATTACTCTTATATCTTATTGACAAAATCAGGGATAATTGTCTGGTTGGAAATCTAAGAGATTGTCTCTTGCTGGAAAAACTACTCTTATCCAATATGTCACATCAGCCACGTTAATTATTCCATGCATGTTGGTCACACGAGATTGATAGACTTCATAGAAACTTTTTGTGGGGGGGGGACACCGATGATTCCAATAAAATTCATTTGGTTGGGTGGGATAAAGTTACTAGGCACAAAAGGTATAAATTAAGAAACCTTGCCCTTCTTTAGTAAGTTTCATTGGAGAATTAAAAGATATCCTGATAGTCTTTGGTTTAAAGCTCTTTGTTCTAAATATCATGTTAACAATACTGTGAAGGGTACTTGTGTCTCCCCTGCTGCTTCCTCTCCCTTAGGGCTAGTAAGGATTTTTTTTATAGAGGTTGTAAGAAAGTTATCTCAAATGGTCTTAATATTAAATTTTGGTTTGATGATTGGGCTTTTGATGTTCCGATTAGGTCTCTCATTCATGGTCCACTGAAGAAAGGGGAAAGTTTTATAACTGTTAAGGAGTGCATTTCACCTAGGGGGGATGGTATCTTGATCAAATTTCTTTTTGTTTTCCTTCTGTTTTTGTGGATAAAATTGTGTCTACTCCTGTTTCTGTTTTTGGCAACTCTAGTGACATTTTATGTTGGAAATTTTCTTCAAATGATGATTTTTGCCTTAAATTTGCTTATGACATTGCTTTGGGTTGTGATTTCAATGATGATTCTTCTTTTTGGAATAAAATTTGGAAAATGCCGTGTCATAATAGGATTAAATTTTTTCTTTGGATTGTGGCTCATAATAGTATTCCTTGCAAATCCATGCTCTATAATAGATAGATTAGTCAAGAAATTTGTTGTGATATTTGTCCGAATTGTGAGGAAAACATTTTGTAAATTCTGCGTGACTGTCCTATTGCTTCTTCTCTTTGGAACTCTCTTGATTCTCTTCCTACTGATTTCTTTTCTCACAATGAGCTTCATGATTGGATTAGTTGCTGTCTTTCCTCCTTTCTTGTTTGGAAATCTATTCCTTGGTCTTCTCTTTTTATTTATTGTTGTTGGAATCTTTGGAAAGCTAGGAATTTAAGAATTTTTGTTGGCAAATTGATTGATTCTGTTGATATTTTTAAGTCCTCTTCCTTTCAAGGCTTTAGAATTCTTTTATCTTGCTAAATCTACCCTTAATGTTGTCCTCAAAGTTATGAAAAACATTAGTTGGAAACCACCAAACCAAGGGTGGTTCATTCTGAACTCTGATGGCTCCTCTTCAAATGGTAAAGGAGGAACAGGTGCTGTTATTAGAGATCATTTTGGTAAATGGATTGGAGGATGTGTAAGAAGAATCCCTTGTGCTAACAGTATGCAAGCTGAGTTGTGGGGTATTAGAGATGGTTTATTGTTAGCTAGCTCACTCGTACTTCTCTAAGTTACTGGTTTTTGTGGATTCTGAAAGTGTCCTCCACTTGATTAATTGTGCTTTATCTCACTATATTTTCAACAACATCATCAATGATTGCAGGTCTCTGACTGGAAGTTTCTCCAATATCAAGTTCAAATTAACATAATTACAGGGAGGTAAACAGATTGGTAGACTGCCTTGCAAATCATGCTAGAAATGGATGACCTTTATGTTAATTTTTTTTCAATTCCTGCATTTGTTTTTACATCTTTTTTATGAATGATTGTATGGATTTTTCAATTAATGTTCCATTTCTACCAAAAAAAAAAAGAAGAAGAGTAGGTTGAAAGTTGAAAGTACGTTACAGATGGCATATATTATTACTAGTTACTAGTTTAACTACTCCAACACCTACCATTCTATTGGAATTAACAAGTGTACTATAAATATTTTTTTTTTTCAAAATAAAAGGAGTGTACTATAAATAAATAAAAGGAGTACAAACTTTGTGCATTGTTCAATTGCATCATCATTTCATTGCATTTCTTTAGTAGAGGTAGAGAGGAGAGAAAGAGAGATGCCGCCACCGGGATGGGGACCGCCACCGGGAGGACCGCCAGGGCCTCCCGGAATATGTGGTTGCTTTGAGTTTCTTTGCGGCGGTATTTGCCGTCTTATATCTTCATGGTAAGTTTCAATATCATTGACATGTTATTTATCAATCATCATTCGTTATTTATCAATCATCATTCATCACCCTTGGCTAACCATTTGATTCTATGTAACTAAGCTAGCTTCGATTTTTGCTAAATCCATAAAAAAAGTTAGTAATTTCTCGAAGAAAAATTATCTTTAATATGTAGTAGTAATAGTTTTTTTTAGCTCAAATATTATTGTATTGATGAAAGAAATTAATATTTGCACCTACATATCTAAGAATTATCAATCATTTTAATGGTTAGATCATTATGAACTCTTAATCATGCCTTCGATGTTATAATATCTTGCTATATTTCACACACCCAAGAAGAAAAACTATAAAAAAAAAAATTGTTTTCATTCTAACTAACATGGCCTTTTTTTTTTTTTGGGGGTTTACAGTTTCTATGTGCTGTGCTGCTGCTGCATCTTTGAACGCTGCTGTGGGCCGATGTTCGGTGGGCCGCCTGGACCTCCTGGGCCACGCCCTTTTTGATTGATCTCATTTCCATTCCTCATTTATCTGTTTCTGTTCCCTAGTTGTATAATATAAACTCACGTTTGTGTTAAAATTATCTCTGTGTTTAATTTAATAAACATCTAAATCCTGTTCTATTCTTCTACCATGTATATTTCTTTTCTTTTCTTTTTTTCTTATTGATTTTGTACTTTGGGTTACAATTTTACTTATCTACTGTATTTTATTTTTTAAAATAATTTATTCAAGTTCATGATCTTGTGGAAGTAACAACAAAAGCACAACTCAGTCTGTTTAAAGGGAAAAAGGGTGAAAATAACACTCAACAGAAAGAAAAAGGCGCAATTTCATTCATTATTGTAAATTTGTAAAAGTAGCTATGAAAATTTGAATGCCTTGCCTAAAAAAAGATTTTTAAACAAGGATAAAGAAAAAGATTCACAAAATCATCAGTATAAGAATTCCATGAGAGAAACATCTAGTAGTGTCAACATATCACTTCTCTTCTTCTTCTTCTTCCTCTTCCTCATCCTCCTCTTCTTCTGCTTCTCTCAACCACTGCAATGGAAGCCGTCGATATGTAAATTAGATAAACAAGATGCGTACACCTTAATTAAATTTTAATCTCTTCAATAAGAGCCGATTAATATATCTAGAGCAAAGTAAACTGTGGCCAAACTATGGCATTGCATGTTCATCTTCTGTTTCCTAAATGATAATAATGGTGACTTCGGTAGACATGTAAGTTCGCCGAAACCTACTTAGCATACTATTAAGGTCATTGACATCTATAGATATTAAAAAACAAAGATTAGTTCATTTCATACCTGTAAAAAACTTTCTGATTGCCTAACAAAAACTTTATCCGATTCATCTGCCCCTTCCTTCTCATCGGCCCACCTTAGAATAGCTTCTTCTTGAATAATTTCTTTATCATATAGAAGATGCAAAATCTGTGAAATAAAACATCACATGCTGCATTTTAGAGTCAAGAAGCACACACATATACAAAGGGCAATAGCCCTTCAAATCTCATCATCAACCTGTTAAGACATCTAAAAAATCTCTTCATAGCAGAGGAGCTAGAGTCCTAAGTCTGCACCTATTCTCTTTGATCAATGAAATCAGATGAGTATTGAATCTAACCACAACAAAAAATGGATAATATATATTTAGCTATTTAATTCAATTATAACTTTATAAGACTGGCTTCAGAAACATTGCAAAACCTTTCTAGCCAGATCTTATCAACCGATCTCTCTCTTCACAATTAAACCCTACTATATCTAGGTATGTCGTATCAGGGTATGTCATTAGAATACCTGTGGAAACAATGGGGAGAACTCCCTGCAAGATTCCAGGCATATTTCTTCAAATTTCAAGATAACCTCAATCTGTTGGCAGTACCATGAAAAATTTAGCAAAAATTTTGTAATATATTCCCAAAAGGAAAAAGTATCTAAGTTCTTTAATATTTAATTTCTCATTATATTCCCACTTTTCAATCAACATATATATCAATTACAAAAAATGTTATCTTAAAAGTATAAAACAATATGAAACATAAGGCAAATCTTGATTGCTCACCAGTCTAAGTGTATATCAGATCAGACAAATTCCAAATGAAAACCCAAAATATAGCAATAATTATCCCTAATGAGGCAATCATAAACAACTAATAGCCTAGGGACAAAACTCAAATAGTTCCTTATATGATTTTCCTCATGTTCCTCTATGGAAAATGAGCCTGTGTTTTTAACTTTGCTGCTTTCGCATGGACCGGATACGTATGCCATCTTGTCCAATCAGAAAATATGAGTACTTGCCTCATTTTAATTGGAGAATTTGAGAAAAGCACATGAAGAATCATACCCCACTTCAGGCTGTGTCTAAACTGACAGCAAGGCAAGGATAGTTCCCAAGAAATTACAGTAAATGATGATTAGAATATAATGAAGCCAGGATAAACAGGCGATAATTATAGGAAATTATGCATTTCTAGAAACTGGTTTTGACGTTGTCTAGAAACTGAGGCCACCACACCAATCCATCCGATGAATGATACAAAGAAATTAGATTTAGCAGTCAAAGGCACTTAAGATTTTCTTTAACTTATATTTGATACATCATCAGATACAAACATAAGGAGATTTCAACTATATCAAGAACACATACCTCCTCATCTATACCATGCAGGTAATACTTCAAAAGTTTTTTCCATTTTGTGATTATAGCCGCAGCATTTTTATGCAATTCACCTATGCAATAGATTGAAGACAACCCAATTAATAAGAAATAATAAACATGTTAAACATGGAGACTGATGTCAATAATAGAAGATAAAGTGATCTCTTGGTGATTTTTCTTTCCTTTTCTTCAGAGGGAATGAGCATAAAAAAAATTGACTGTGACAAGAGGTATGCTTGCACAGTACAAAATTCTCAACCAGAGACACATTTATATAGATACAGAGCTTAATCTGCCGCTTACTAGCTCTAGCATTATGTGAAGACTCTACTGCCCATTTCATCATCGAGTAAAATATTGCTCCCGCACAGTCCACAGATGCCAAGTTGTAAGATAATCTGAAGAAATGGCAGAAAACAAGTCAGGCAACATATTAGTCCATAATTAATTTTCATTAATAACACTATAACAGCAGCACAATCTGAAGCAATCTTTGAAGCAATAGAAGACAAATATCATGCTGAAAGTTATTAAAGATCCCAAAGGGAGATGGCATCAAAGATAGTCTGGGCTTGAACCATCTGTCAAGCACTTTTCTGGTGCTGAACAGGCATCAGACTAGAAGAGATAAACAAGGCTGCATTCAGATAAAATACAACTCAAAATAGGATGTCGTCCGGCTAAAAGTGAAGCCATATGAATATGCACCAGTGTACCACAATTAGCAATACCATAGAGAAACAGCCATTCTTACCTTCCAATTCAGGTTTTATACTTTCAAATAATGCAGAAGGACAAAGAGGGGAAAAACATTTTAAAAGTTTAGTTTGTGAATTGTGGTGTCCATCAAATAGGTTTATGCCCATGACCTTCTCAGAGAATTGAAATAAACATAACTTACCGCAGTCCATTCACCTCTAAGATTGCATTATCAACTTCGTGATTTTCAAGAACAGCCCTTAAAAAGGTAGCTTCCACCTGCAAACCAGAACGCAAAAACTGTAACATTTCTTTGCATGACATACTATCACCTGTAATCCAGTCAACACATTACCTCTTTCTCAAAGGAGACATAGGAGCCTTCATTATCATTGTTGTCAGAAGCATTACCATCAGAATCAGATTTTAGGTCTCCTGAAGGTGATACAACATTGCCATCCTGAGTTAACAGTTCCTCATCCTTATCTTTTTCTAGCATTATCTTAGCAAGTTTATCTGTGGGAATAGGTGCAACTGAATGCCTCCATTCCTCGTCATTCCCTCCTTCGAAGATTGACCATATATAACCAACACCACCAGTACCAAGCTGATAACGCACAAACAATTGCATCATACAGGTTATTGATTGCTAGAGGAGAGAGAAAGAGAATAACAAAAGTCTATAGATACATTCATACTCAACCTGATTAGCTATTTAATACTATCAATATATGTGTAAATTTTTGTTACCAATATAATACTCTTGAATTGCATTAGTGATTTGTACTCCTCCACAATCACTCTGTATTAAGTTGCTAGCAAAGTGACAATAATGCCTTAAGTAATATCACAATACAAGCCAAGGAGCCAACCTCAGATGTGGGCCCATATCGTGTCTCAGATAAATCAGAGGTAGCGTCCCCATTCACTTTATCCACTGCACCAGTGATTGCTTTGTTAATATCTATAAGATATAATGATGAAGATCTCTCTTTTTCAGAAAATAAATGGCAGCTTACTACAAGCATAAAAGAACAAAGATTGTTGGCTCACACTTTCAATTAATAAACCACAGATACACACAAAATACACATGGAAAGAGGTATGTGCTGAAATATAACGAACTTTGAAGAATTTCTTTCAGCATGACAGGTATCCTTCTTATAGACATCCACACACTTGGTTATATCCAGCTAATTCCAATGCAATTTAATGTTTCTCTTAGTTATGTGTCTCAGATGCATTTTATTTTTCCTATATTATAGAGAAATTTCAAACAAGGGATGCACATATGAGTAAAAATCTTCAAGAGGAGTAGATAGGAGAATTGTAGTTTCAATTAAAATTGAAACTGTTAACTCTAACTCCCATTCTCCTATAATACTTTTGTTAAGATAAAAGGTGCATATGGCTCTCGTTTCTTATTAGTTATAATAAACTGCAATTTTTTATTGCCAAGAAAAAAGTTGAAGCAATATGTCTTAGGCAAAATGAGAATCATATTCAGGATAGACTGCAAATAGATACAATCAGAAAAAAATAACACATAAAGTATCAGTTCCTACGTATAAATTCCAACACATTGTGTTGGATAAAATTTTAAAGATATAAAGTGGACAAAACAGTTTGACATCCCTATACTATTTTCAAAGCAAAATCAAGGTTGCAGTATTATAGCATTATAGGAATTACTACGTCTTGATACTTACATGGAAGCTCTACAGTACCACTACTACTATCAGCATATTCCAATTCCTCGTCACTGTCTTGTTGGGTTGGTTGTTGAAGTAAAGAGACCATTGAGTAAGCAGGAACAACAAACTGTTTTCCAACTACAACCTGGACAAAAGAAAAGTTCAGATCTCATGCAATCAACAACGAAGCAGATACCAATACCTTTGAACTTTACAGAAAAAAGCATTAGTAACTGGAGAAAGGTTAAAATTGACAAATAAAATATAAACCCAAATTAAACATACTGTTACAAATCCAGATTCCATCAAGGATAGGACTTGGAAAGAAGAGTGAGGATGACTGAAAGCAGATTGCAAGACAGACAATAGCCAAACACACAATGCGTGCAGCAAGGAATCCAGACAAGGTAGGAATGAGGTTAATGGTTGATTGGTTGTAATGAACTAATGATAGAGGACATTTTACAGTTTGTACTAAATCGGGACGAAACATAACCACAAAAAATGTACAAGTAGATGAAATGACTATTGACAATAACTCATAGCAACTACGAATGTTTGAAGCACTTTTTTTTTTTTTAGGTTTTAAACCCAGAATAAAATTATATCGGGATCTATTTGATGTTTCAGTTGCAATAGTACAAAAAAATTGTTAGTTGGATGTCCGTCTTGGGAATGGGAACAAAGGCCAAAAAAAAACTCATAAGTTTTGAGTTAATTCAGTTAGAAGACAGCTCATAATGATATTACAGTTATAACTTTAACATAAAAGTTTAGCCTACCAAATATTAATACTGAAACCAGCATAAGTCATAGGGCAAAGATGCAAATCCATATTAACAGCATAAACCAAATACCCAAAAAAAACCACTGAAATAATATGATAAGATCTGAGTATTTAAAACTTTTTTAAAAAGTCAAAAGTGTGTCGAGGGATGCACACCTTAAACGATAAAACAACACCAGGTTCCAAAACTGCTCCTGACTTCATTATTACACCATCACATACTATTGCATGCCTTAACTGACATCCATCTTCAATGGTAACATTATTCCATACATAGGAACCTTCTATTGTAACATTTGATCCAATAGAACATCCTTCTCCAATAACAGAATGAGAGATTTTTGTGTCATTCCCAATTTTTGTGCCTTGTCCAATGACAGTAAACGGACATATTTGTGCAGAACGTGAGAGCGTGACCTCTGGGGTAAAAAACGTTAGATACAAAAGAAAACATTAATTAAACTAATTCTAGCCAAATTGTTCAAGATCAACAAGTCAAATAGGTAAAAATATTTGTGATTCAAATCTACATGTTCAAACCATGAAACTTTTTATAGCCCTCAAATACAAAACCATTAATTCCTACTATACCTGATGCTCGGTAAGTTCCCTGCCTCTCAACTTTTATTGCAGAATTTCCACAGAGTACATCTGGCACAAAAGGATAAGTCCACCTTTGAATTATGTCCTTGCTTACGGTATCATAGCTTCGAAAGTTATCTATCCTAGCCGCATAACTTGAGTGAATTTCATGAGTAAAAATCTTGTAACCCATGAGCTGCAGCCACATAAAATTAGATCAGCAGAACCTTGGAAAGCAATATGATGCTAAATCTTATATTCTCCACCGAGTAGCTATTAGTTATTAAAATATTTGTGAAATGCTATGCCTCTGCTTATCATAAGATGTCAGCTTTTAACCGGATCATCAGATACTACATCATACACCATGGAATTAATTCTCGTATGGTAGCAAAGCATCATCCTAAGATAAACAAAAATCAATGTAATAGGATACCTCAAAAATTTAGCATTTCTAACTGTTACCATAATTCCTATCATTTTATCAATGAAAATTTCTTCTATGAAAGAATCAGTATGTAAGGGGTTCTGATATACCAATTAAAAATGAAAACAAAAGACTTAGATAGTAATGAACATTCTATTTCCTACATTATATTAAAAAGCAATAATTCTTTGTTTTGATGATGACACGTGCAACACATCTTTACCTATCCCAAGCAGCAACAAAATAAGCAAAAATGTTTGCATAAATTATTGCTTCATATTAGCAGATAGTTAGACCTCACAAGAACACAACCATAGCGGTCATGTAGTAATGCTTAGGCAGACACTAGGGAGTAAACTTCTCAGTTCAGTTATTTCCTTCTTTTTTTTTTAAATTAAAAAAAAAATCCTTTTCTAGTGCATTCAAATATATATTTCATTTTGTTGTGAACATGGTGTTGAAAAAGTGTATAATCACATACATCGTCAACCAGCAATCCCTTTACAAAATGCCGCCGTAGATGTTGATAGTCAAAATTGTCTGTAAAAATACTTAGTACTTCCTCAGAGCATATGTCGATATAACAATCCTGCAAAATCAAACCCTAATTATTTAGTGATCAAGTATCAGACTAATATGAAATACATATAGTCATATACCATATAGGTCATCTAGGTGACGTGTTAAAGCAACTAATAATTTGTGATATCAAGTCATATCACAACTGAAAGGCCGCTCATGTTACAAATGTAGGTAACAGTAGCAAAAAAAGTTCAAGAGTTGTCGCTTAGAAAAAGGTAGAACTTAAATTGGACCACATTGCAAAGGTATAAAAAAGTCCTATCTGATTCCAAGAGCATGACCAATTTTAGCTGGGACCAAAAGGGTAAACAGATAGAGAATGAGGGGAAGGACTATCTACAATAAAAGGTAGATAATGAAAAAAGAACAAAGTGACACTATATAAAGAGTCATTGGCAAAAGCCAAAAACTTTCTAACAGATATATAATAGCAAAGAAAGAGATATTGATTATTGACCGCTACCTATAAATTAGCAAGAATTTTCTGGGTTCAAATACTTCCGACCAAGTAAAAGTGCACACATGTTATATATATTATATCAAAGGATTCAGTTCACTGCCATGAAAAGCAACTAGAATATGTGACAATTCACACCAAAACATATGAAGGATCAGACCTGTCACTAACATGGTAAATATTAATAGATTCCTTTTTCAGCATGTGTGTATGACGAAATTTAACGTTGGCATAATATGTAATATGAAAAATAACTAGAGAATTTGATGGTAAGAAGAATGAACCTGCTTATCATTATGCAGAACAATAGAAGGATTATCAGCTATCAGCGTTTTATCAAGAGATATAAACCCTTTGGAATATTCTGCTTTATCCTCATAACATAGAAGCTCTTTAGTGTCGGGATTTATAGCCATGAAGAGTTCATCAGTACCAAGTCGAGACTGCTGAGTGATTGGAGAATGCTTAGACTTTTTAACAACCATTGTCATTACTGCATTGGAATCTTTTTTCCTTCTCTCTTTATGTTCTTGAAGTGCTTGAGTTAGTGACATGTTGCTCACAGTATCTCCACTAATAAGAACAAAATCTCCATGTATCTGAAAACAAAGGAAGAAAAAACAAGGGAGGTCCTAAGTTTAACAGCTCAAAGATAGCTCAATGCTCCAAATTCCAACATTCACCATCTTCATAACCCAGGCTACAGAAACCTAGGACCAAACATGACAGGTGAGGGAATCTAGTAGCCACCTCCTTGAGTCTTTCAGTCAAAGACAAAGTGATTACAAGAATCTAATAATTTCCTAATATTAGCATGTTCTCTACACTAAATGGATCTACCAATTTATTAGACAGTTGCTTCTTTCTCCGGACACACCTTGATGCAAATTGGAGCTATAATTCTTTTTACATTTCAACAATTTTAAAGAGCAGATTTTTTTAACATGTAATGTCATATACGAATTCCCGGTAATTACATTAATAACCTGCAATATTTTGACATATACAGTATTTACAAACAGTAGAACCAACAAAGCAACGGCCTAAAACTAGAAACACTCCGGCATGGAAATTGTTTGATAAAATAACAACATTACCACATGGCGTTCGTAAATCAAACGCAAAGCATCACCGGCACCAGTGGAATCGTGAGATTCTATTGTCGAAACTGAAAAATTCGGGTGAGAAGACCATTCTGAATTCTCCAAGTAATTAATCACTTGCTTCGAGTGAGCACAGCAGAACACAAAAACCTCTTCAACTCCCGCGGATTCAAGCCACGCTAATGTGTAATCAATCATAGGAATATTTGCTAAAGGCAACAGCACCTTCAATAAAAGAAAGACAATTATCAGTAGAATACACCAAAATTTGAGTACGTACGTATACGAACTCGAGAATTTGTATTTTTATATGGATACCTTGGGGCGTTCAAGGGTGATTGGACGGAACTTGGTGGTGAAGCTATCGGCTAACAGAATGGCTTGCAATGGATGACGCGCCAGATCCTCGGCGTCCTCCGAAACCCTAGCGGCTGCACCCTTTTTCTGTGCACCCATCTCTTCCGCCCTTCTTCTTCTTCAGGAACAGTTAACGCAATCACGAATGAAAAATCGGAACGGAAAATTTGTGAAGTTCACAGTTAATAGACCGAAAACAGAGGGACGAAAAAAAGGGGGAAAATTATATGATTGATTAGAAAAAAGTTGGAAAATCAAAAACCCAGTTGAAGCTTGCAGACAGGAGAACTCAGCGGAACAGTGTGTTCAAAAAAGATTTTTGGGGTTTTGCAGGAAAAAGAGGAAAAAAAAATAAACAAAAAAGGCCGTCAAATAGAGAAGAAGAAAAAGAAGAAGCTCAGACGATTGGTCGGGTCAAGGCCCGCGAATTAAGCCCAATTTCAAGCCCTTCTTTTTTAAAATTGATTGATAGTCCATTTATTTCTAGGTTAGCCTGGTTGTTTTATTCTTAATCTAGGTAGTATTACTTAGGCCCAATAAGGCAGTTTAAGAAATTTTGGACCATAACAATCTTTTTTTTTTTTGAGAAATAACAATCTTTTTTTTTCCTTTCAAAAAAAAAACAATCTTTTTTTTTATCAAGGAAATAATTTCATTGATAATGAAAATTAGGTTTACAAAAGACCGGGGGACATAACAATCTTTGAGACCAAATGACCAATAAGTAGTAAAATTTATTTTTAGGTCAAGTAAAATTTAATTTAAAATATATATTATTAATGAAAAGTTGAGACTAGAACTTTAAATTTATTTTATTTTATTTGACTATAATCATTTGAATAAAGATAACATTGTTCTCCACAATAAAAAGATATATGACATGTTTTATTAATATATAATATTACTGATAATAATTAATTAATGAGACATGTATCATGTTAATAATTCTGCTAAGGATATCAAATGTCTCGAACTCTTACATAATTTCAACCCATATGTGATATGTTTGTAGACTCAAAAATTGAGTCATTTTGTTTGAGTTGGAGATAGTTATTGAGAATGGATTATTGATAATCATTTTGTTTAAATGTCGATTTTCCAATATATTTATGCACAAATCACATCCCATTTCAAACACACTTGTTAATTATAATCGATGGTCTCGACTGTGATATGTTTTTAGTGGGAGTGTTTCTCTGCATTGTTGTATAATTAAGTCAATGTTGAGAAAACCGGACTGGATGTCGAATCGATTTTTTTATCGGTTCCCGATTTATCCGGTTTAACTGGTTGGTTTGATTGAAATCCTTTGAACAATCAAACCGATTTTTTACCGATTTACAGTTCAACTGATCGGTCCGATCCAATTTTTTCAACACTAGATTAAGTTATATATTCTATAAATATTAAAAGGGTGATTATATGATACACCGGCGGTGTAAATTTTGGACTCCACAAGCGGGTCGTGGAGTTGACACGTGTTCATTTTTTTAATTAAATAAGTTTTAAATATTTCAATCTAGTCCCTGGGAGACACATGTCACCCTTTAGGACCCGCTTGTGTAGTCTGCTAAACTCCACCAGCGGTGTATTGTATAATTTACCATGTTTAAAAATCAATATTAATAGATCCAACATGTTTGTTTGTTTGTTTTTTATAACATGGCTAAGTGTGTCTTGACTCTTGACAACTTGGATAAATGTTTTTTTTTTTTGGTATTGAACTTAGATATAAATGCTAGTACAAGTTTTTTATTTTTTTGGTTGGACTCGCTTGATATCATATTGCAAATACTAAGTTTAGGATCCAGCAGAAAAGTACCTATATTTTAATTCTTAAGTCAATATTTGGACAAAATCAATCAGTAATGGGTACTTACTAAATAACTTAACATGACGAAAAACATGCATCCACGATCATTGCCATTTGACGATACCAATATAATCAGATAAGAACAATTATAATAGCAACAAAATTCATAGCAACAAAATTCAGAGCTGTTCATATTAAAATCAAAAAGAAATAGAATTCTTATTGCCTTTTGAGTGTATGTATGACTAATGAATTTGACTTACTATTTTTTTACTTAAGAGATCAACTTAAGCAAGGTTGTCCAGTGATATCATCTTCTCTCCCAATTGTTGTAATTGATCTATACCAAGTTAGCTAACAAATCCGCACATCTCTTACCTTTTCAATACATAGTATCTTACTAGTTTTATATTATATAAAACAAAACATATATATAGTTTTATACATAGTTTTACTACTTTTTTTCACACAAGAAAAGTGAAGAGAACCAAGTTTTCCAAAAATATGGCTCGATGGATGATAGGATTCGTTCTATCTCTGTAAATATTGATGGTAGGCAATACAAGGAGATTGTAACAGTAGTGGTTTCAGAGAAAAGACATGGTTATATGGCAAAGTAGGTAGTTGATTCTTCATCTAATAAGGTTAAGGGCAAGGACCAAGATGTTCATTTGACTGTCCAGATTCCGCAAAAGGACATGGAGTGGCTGGATCGGAGTGCTGTAGGTAGACTAAAAAATATAGTTTTCTATAGAGTGATCCAAGACAGACTTGCACATCAGGGGATTTGTGTTAATGTTTCTCCTTTGAGTAATATTAGTGTTCTTTTGACCTTTGGGTCTATGAAGGAGATGAATACATTGTTGGAAGAGTAATCAAACATGTTCTCGACTTGGTTTGAGGGAGTTACGCCTTGGACTGTTGCTAAAGCTGAGAGGGTCTCGCATATGTGGTTAAAGTTGGAAGATATTCCTCTGATTTTATGGCATGATAATTTTTTTACAGAAATCAGTGATTTGTGGGGAAGATTGATCTCTATTACGGAGGTTACGAAACGTAAAATGAATCTTGAAGCTGCGTGGCTAAAGCTTGAAGTTGGAAACAAAAATTGCATCCCTAAGTTGTTTGAAGGTAATGCAAATGGTGTGAGTTTTAGGATTTCCGTGTCCATTGTTAATGAAGATTGTGTGCCAATATTATTGCCGGAATTCTCATCGGACTCTACCACGGTGGAGGAAGCTTAGAGTCACCAATTTTTGTTATGGAGAAAGTCAATGATGTAGTTGAGGTGGGTAGTCAGACAGGTACATGGCACTTTTTTAATGACCATGTTGCTTTAAAGGCCCAGTTTGATGGAAACGATGAGAAAAACGGTCTTGTCTCCGAAGACAAATTAGAGAGTTATGAACAAGGGCATGCAAGTGGTGTTCAAAACAAGGCTATTATGGAGGGACAACTGGCAACTTCAACCTTTAATGAAAAGGGGGAAATTGTTTCTAAAACTTGCTTAGATGCTGATTTGGTGGTGAATAATTTGAATTCAATTAGAAGTGATGTTGCTAATGGAAATTTGGCTAATTATGATACCATTGATTCTAGTAAAGAGGTGTTTGTTGCAGAATCTAATGATGATATTCAGGGCTTAGATCAGGACTTTCATGCGAGACCAATTAGTTCTAACCAGGCTGATAGTCAAAGTATGAAGGTTAGAGAGAGGAAGTTTAGAGTCATTGAGGATATTGAAGAGGATATTGAGGAGAATTGGTTTAGTAAACTGCTTGAGAAAAATAAGAAACGAAGTAAGAAGTCGAGTAAGAAGTTAAAGTTACAGAGAGCAAAGTCATAGAAATCAAAGCAACAAATAGGAGAAGTTGTCAAGGATTCTCTTTCAGATGGTGATGTACGAAACAGAAATCGTATCTTGATGGAGGAAGCTCAAGCAACTTTGGATGTTGGGAAAATATTGGGCATCTCTTTTGATTGTGATGATAGTGTGATCTTAGAAAAATTTAAGGCTATGGAGGAAGAGAGTTAGTGTCTCTGATTCAGTATCTTTGTTGAGTTTTTAGTGAAGGAGTTCATGGAGTTGGCCTTTTCATTGTTAAATGTGTTTCTGCCCTACTGGATTTATGTTGTTGCTACTTAGTTTGATTGGGATTTGATCTGTTGGTTTTAAGTTTTTGGTGTTGAAGGTTTTGGTTGGATGAGTGCATGACTAACTGGCAAACTAGAGGTACCCGTTTTGCGAATTGGATCATTGTCTTCATTTGTTGGTGGCTTTTTCTTCTTTGGTGGGATGTGTTCTCTTTTTTGTGTAATCGGTTGGTGTTTTTGTCTTTGACAGTTTGGACTTCTTTATTGCTCTATGTTCTGTAATCTTTTTACAGAGGATTACTTGATTAATAAATCCTTGTTTTTTTTTAAAAAAAACATTATATTGTAATAAAATATATAATTAGCCTATTTATAATCCAAAAATGACGGGTAAAACGGGTAGAAATACATGTGATTCATACTAAAAATGTTTACCATCCTTTATTTCACAAATTGCAAGTTATTGGTCTCAAATTATAACTGTAGACCAACAAGTAGTTTGACACACTTGTTTTCCTTAAGTAAGGTATCGAGTTCGAATTTTGTAAATGAAGAAAATATAGGCCTCTCCCTAGCACTATACATAAAGACCAATTCAAAAGTAAATTAATTTCACAAAAAGATTTCAGATCTAAGTTCATAATTCATCTTATATGTAAGAATCATTAAAGGGTACTTTCCGCAAAAGGAATATATTCCTCAATAATAGAGAGGCATATAAATATCTCTACTTATTGATAAGTATAAAAACCTATGATAGTGATATAATTATCATATGATAAGATAGCAAATCTTTTATATCTAACTATATATATGTAACATGTGTGTCATGCTGTTATGATCTTATGGTTGATATATAAATATGATTTTGTGAAGATAAAAGCAACATCATAATCATAAATCAAGTCAAAATTTTAGCCTTGCTAAAACCCATTAAGTTGCAAATTGTAAATTGATCTTTTTTTTTTTTTTTTTTGCTTTTGAGGAATTGTAAATTGAATTTTAATTATACTATTTACGTAGATAATACTCTATTTGCACTTTGTCAAGATATATACAATTATTTAAAACCTTAATCCATGTTCAATGTATTATTTTCAAATCAAGTGGTGATAAGTGATAAAATAGACATGTGTTCGGAAAAGTTAGGCGTGGTTGAGCACTTACTTTCCTTGAGTAAAATTCCAAGTTCAAATTTTATAAATATGCAACGGAGAGTAAGTATTTTACCCCTTATATTGAATCGGCCCAACTGAGATAGTTAAAGAAATACACATACCTATCACAACCTAAAAAAAAGTTGGGTTCTAAATGGAGGGGTTTGAGAGGATCTTGACAAAAAGTAAAAGAACTTTATGGTAAAATCCGTGAAAGTATGGCCATCGGAAACAAAGGTTATGATGATGAAGATTGCTCGTGAGACTTCTATAGTGTAAGGACAGATGGTATATATATTATTAAGATCAAATCAGATCAGATCAAACTTCATAGTCAGATCACATGCAATTTATATACACTTGTTGGTAATTCATTTAATAATAATATATATACTAATATCTATTGTACTCATTCTTGTCCAGTCCTTTTCAACATCATAAATTATAAGGTTATAACAGAGTACATCTAACACATTTAGTACAAGTATACAAAATTTTGAACTTGTACAACTCAGGTACACATGTATAAAATTATTAAATCATCTGTAATTTGGCTTTACATTAGTTACTATTTTCTACTAGGACCAAACAAAAAATTGAAAAAGTATGCTTGCCTTTTTTTATTTTTTATTTTTCGTTCAATGTCTTGTCTTGTTAATTAAAGTTGTATTTGTTGGTAGAAGTTACGAGTGTAAATAAGTTAACCACTTTTGAGCTATTCAAACTCAATTAGGTGAATATTCAAGTTTGATTCGAATAATGAATCGAGTCATGTTCGAATTTCATTATACTCGATTAGAGTGGTTTACGAGAGTATTTGAATATTTAAATCTGTTTATATTATATATATTCATATATAAATATGATATATCATATTATTTATAAATATTAAAATTTTACATATTTTGGATTAGTTTGGGCTAGCTCTATGTAACTACTGAATATCGGGAGTTCACACAAAGAAAATATTAGTATAGAGTCTAAAGAATTCGAGTCTCGAGTTTTTAAATTAAAATATTAGGTGCACTAACTCGACTCGGCTCAATCACACACTTAGTGTAGAAGCGGTTTTTTTAGATTAAAATATTATCGTACTAGTTACTCACTCAGTGATTGATCGTTAATGATTTATCTGAATATAAATACATAGGAAATAGATAGAGCCTAAATACATAGGAAATAGATAGAGCGGCATGTACTTAAATGTTTGTCATCTATAATTTTAGTTAATTGTTCAAATTAATCTTCAACGTTTGAGGCTCTTGATACCTGCTTTTTAATTTGGTCAAATGAGGATCGTACTATTTTTGAACTTATCGATGAAATTGAATCTCACCCCAATCCTTTTTTAGTTCGAAAACCTAACCATATTTGAGCAACAATCTAAATTCTAAAGCATCAGGATCAATTTGAACAATTAGTTTGAAAAATGAATTTGCTTAAATTTTGTAAATTTTGTATGATTAAGGTTTTCATTTGGAAACAGTGTTATCCACTAATCAAATGATTAGACATAGTCATTTGAGGGAAAAAGACAAAATTGATTAGGAGTAAATCTTAATGTGTAGTAATTAAGCCATTTTAGTTTACTTAATCAAAGCCGCTAATTTTAAAACTGTTCCAAAGGAGGGAGAGGTAAAGTTGTTACGTACGTTACTTGTTCCGTGTCTTAACTACCGTATTCCCCTACAACCATTCTCATACTATACCATCATCGAAACCACTAGATTCCCTCCACATTGTCCACAACAACCCCCGCATTTAAAACAAACGGTTCTGATTCAAAGTTCACATTTTAATTTGTTTCCATCACCGTATTTTAGTGTACTTTCTTTGTGTTCACCCGCGTAAGACGCCTCTCGTCTTCTTCATCTCTCTCTCTCCACAAATTATTTCCTTTTTATTTTTCTTAACTTTTTGTTTCCAGAATTATCTCACTAAATAAAAACTCTATTCCAAATCTCTCTCAAAAACCAAAATCAAAGCATTTTCAAAAATCTTTCAACTTTCTCTCATTTTGTTCTTTTTTTTCTGTGTAACTTTGTGTTTATTTCTCTCCCACCACAGCGAAAATTTGAAGCTGGAAAAGGAAAATTGCGGTAATTGTTGCGAGATTGGTGGGAGAGTCGAAGATTTCACGTGTGGGAAAATTTCGAAACAGAGGAGCTTTGGATTCACTTTTGTCATTTTCCCTTTTATCTCCGAATTCTCACCCCTTTTGAAATTTCTTGTTGTTTTTATTCAATAAAATCGCAAATTGTTTGCAAATTTAGCCAAAAGGAAAGGAAAAAGAAAGGTTCATAGAGCTGGAAAACGAATGTGATTTTTCTGCATGCCGTTGGCTCTCCATAGCGATTGGTAAGTTTTATTTTTCTCTTTTTTGTTTGGTTTTTTTGGATGTTTGGTTGCTGAGATAGTGGGGGAAAAGAGAGGATAGAGAAAATTTTTGAAGTTTTCACTTTTATGTTACTGTTTTGGTTTAATATAATGAAATCGCGAGATAATTGTAAAAGGAAAAGTTTAAGAAAAGCTGAATATAAACGCGGTATTCATTTCATGCATGTTGTTCTCGCTTCTTCAAATCGAATCGACATGAGTTTCTTTTTGATGTTTGATTGCTGAGAAAGTAGAGGAATTGAGATAGGGAAGGAAACATACAGTTTTTTTTTTGTTGTTATTTTCAGTAAAGATATCGTACTAACTACCGTAACTGCAATGAGTTTCTAGTTTCTTCACATTTCTTATTCCTCCCTACATTTATTTATTACTATTAATATTATATATATATATATATATATATATCTCTTTTAATTCTGTATATTTTGTTCAATCAATAAAACAAGCTGCCAAAAATTTGAGATTGAATATTTGAGAAATGAGTTTAACTTTTTGGTTTCTGTAAATTGCAGAGTTCATCTGGATATGGGATTTAGAAGTTCTTGAAATGGACAGTTCAGAGACTTAGGAATTTTCGAAAATTTGCAGTGCTGAAGGAAAATCTTAGTCTAAAGCTTTGGTCCGAAATTGCATTGAATTCCAATTCATTGGTTGTTAATACATTTTGATAAATAAGAAAAGAGGCCAATATGGTGGCACCACAGTTAGCTGCCGTCCTTACCAAGTTGCAGACACTGTCTACTTCAGACCATGCATCTGTGGTCTCTTTGAACATTTTCGTCGCCCTTCTTTGCGCCTGTATTGTGATTGGTCATCTCCTAGAGGAGAATCGATGGATGAATGAGTCGATTACTGCCCTTATCATTGTGAGTTTCTCTCTTGATATATATCAGTGTGGAGTTACTCTTTTTGGAACAATTTAAATCAGTTTTTGCTTGGATTATATGTCTTACTTGCCTGATATAATTTATTTTATTGGCAGGGTCTTTGTACTGGGGTCATTATTTTGTTGACAAGCGGTGGTAAAAGCTCACATCTTTTAGTCTTCAGTGAAGATCTTTTCTTTATTTATCTTCTGCCGCCAATTATATTTAATGCCGGGTAAGTTTCTTCTCCTTCATTTTCATTTCTCTTCTGAGGGGAAATATGGAGATTGTTTTAATTAGCTTAGAAGATTAAATAGATGCCATATGCAACAGCTATCCAATTATCAAACCTGAAACTTTA
Organism: Corchorus capsularis; assembly: GCA_001974805.1. Taxonomy (NCBI): domain Eukaryota; kingdom Viridiplantae; phylum Streptophyta; class Magnoliopsida; order Malvales; family Malvaceae; genus Corchorus; species Corchorus capsularis. Next base: position 24,444 of record AWWV01014262.1, read on the forward strand.
TTTTGTTTAAATTCTTATTCATAAGTTACCTATTCTGGCTTGAACTTGGTACTTCAAGAATTTACCATGTTGTCCATATTGTAAATAGAGGGAAATAGGTGTCTTTTCTAAAATGCTGAGGTTTTTTTTTTTATTATTATTTTATATTTGTTAACAGTTAAGTAAAAAATGAAGGCTTCTTAGTTTGTTTGCCTTACTGATCTCTGTTTTTTATTTCAGGTTTCAAGTTAAAAAGAAGCAATTTTTCCATAACTTTATCACCATCATGATGTTTGGGGCTATTGGTACATTAATATCTTGTACAATTATATCTCTCGGTAATTTCCACAACTTACTGGATGTGATTTATAGAATCGTAGATATAGTTTCTTCATTATCTCTTTTGTTTTTCTGGGTGGGGGATTGACGGCCATGAGTAAGGTTTGGGGGTTGGGTTAGTTCGTTTATGTATGTCCTATTATTGCCGAGACTAATTTTGCTGGTTGCTATTGCAACTCTGATGCTTCAAATAGGTGTTATTAATTTCTTTAAGGAAATGGACATTGGCTCACTAGATATTGGAGATTTTCTAGGTATTTTCCTTCATCACTCCCTTATTTTTCAAAATTGCTTTGTTTATATATGGATATCTTACTATTTTCCCTTCAATTTTTAGCAATTGGTGCAATCTTTGCTGCAACAGATTCTGTTTGCACGCTTCAGGTATCATTAGCTATAACTTAATTTTAGTACTATTTCAAACTTGAAATGACTAGTATGTCAAACTTGCTGAGGTGGAGCTGTTCCTTTTGATGGTGCAGGTGCTTAATCAGGATGAGACTCCATTACTGTACAGTCTTGTTTTCGGAGAGGGTGTTGTAAACGACGCTACATCAGTGGTGCTTTTCAATGCAATCCAGAGTTTTGATCTCACTAATATCAATCCCAAGATTGCTTTGCAGTTTTTTGGCAGCTTTTTGTATTTGTTTTTAACAAGCACTTTGCTGGGAGTGGTTGTAAGTCTCTTTTTATTCAAATTTGATTCATTCTGTGGACACTGCACTTCCACCAAGGTGTAATTTTCCTTTTTCCCTTGCAGGTTGGGCTTGTAAGTGCTTACATCATCAAGACGTTGTACTTTGGAAGGTATGTTTTTTATGCTATCTGGGTTTTCACATCTACTAGCTTCTCAGTTATTGTTGTCACGCATCAAACACCTCTCCTTTCCCCACTTCTCCTGAGGCTAGAATCGTGAGTCGGCATCGAGAAAGGGGGGCCCCTAAATACTTCTATAAGAATCTATGCTCCTCCCAGGGAATTAGGCTTACTTAAAAGTGGGGTGTTTTTTTTCTTATCATTTGTAAGATTAGAACTTATTACGAAAGAGAGGACACCAACTGATCATGAAGTTGTGGTGTTGATGGCACACTGTTTTAGTAGTGCAGAACTAATTATTGAATTTACTTTATCATTTCAGGCACTCAACGGATCGTGAGTTTGCTCTTATGATGCTCATGGCTTACCTTTCATATATCATGGCTGAGGTAAGACTCTCTTAACATAATATAGCACTTTTTTGCAGCTCTTCCTTTTTCTGATTTTATGCTTGTAATCTGATGATTATTGTGCTTTTTAAATAATGAATTTTGCCTCCGCTGCAGCTGTTCTATTTGAGTGGCATTCTCACGGTGTTTTTTTGTGGGATTGTGATGTCACATTATACCTGGCACAATGTTACTGAGAGTTCAAGAGTAACTACGAAGTAAGTATTTTCTGCAGTGTTATCTTAGGGCAACAGTTCTTCTCATCAGTCAGTAATAGTGAGAGAAGGAGATAGTAAATCTTTAACTTATTGTATGCCTCATTGCTTTAATTCTTTTGTTTAAACAGGCATGCTTTTGCGACCTTGTCATTTGTTGCTGAGACTTTTATCTTTCTTTATGTCGGCATGGATGCCTTGGACATTGAGAAGTGGAGATTTGTAAGTGACAGGTATGTTGTTAGCCTCCACTTGGAAGTACTCAACTAGATCTTGGTAGTGTGTTATAATGGGTCATTGTTGACTCGGACTGCTGCTTCAGGTGTATCTTTCATATTTTGTTTCCCATTTTTCTCCCTAATAACTAACATTTGGAGAATAATTTGCTGTTGTAACATGCTGTTTGATCCCCTTTTTGCAGTCCTGGGACATCAGTTGCCGTCAGTGCAGTGCTGCTTGCTCTGGTTATGGCTGGAAGAGCAGCTTTCGTCTTTCCCCTGTCATTTATATCCAACTTATCCAAGAAAACAGAGGGTGAAAAACTCAGCATTAGAGAACAAGTATGTGCCTGTTGTGTGTGTGTGTGTGTTTTTTTTCCTTCTAAATATATAAATGCTGTATTTGACATTATCTTTTCTCTATATTTCTTTGTGTAGATTATAATTTGGTGGGCTGGTCTCATGAGAGGTGCTGTATCTATGGCACTTGCATATAATCAGGTAAAGTCTGGACATCTTATATATTTTATTTGAAGTGAAAACTTTTTGGTTACTCAACAAAAGTAGCTTAAGAGGAAATTAAAAACATGTTTGATTTGTATCTGAAATTAAGTTCAAATACTAATAAATAGAATTGACAGGGAAAAGCGAGACATTTGTCTTGATTGATGTATATGATATATCTGATAGACTTTTCTGAATGCAGTTTACAAGGTCAGGGCACACTCAATTGCGAGGGAATGCAATTATGATTACAAGCACTATCACGGTCGTTCTTATTAGCACTATGGTAAGATGTCTCCTACCTTCATTTTAAGTACTTAGAGATTTGATGGCTTCTCCCAAGTTACATGGCATTTTATCCTCCTCTTTCATTTTATTTTGGAAAATTTTGAAGGTTTTGGTTCAACACTAATGTTTCAAATATGTCAATTCATAAAATGTTCAAATTACGTAAGAATAATTGAGTAGTCCTCCAATCAGAAGTGAGAATTATTATTACTCGGGCCATTTTGCAAAGATTAGATGTAATAAATCATAGTCTTCTCTCTTAACTTCTTGATACCCCTGATTTTGCATCTCTTTGTGATTCCCATCGTTTTAAGTGTTGGAGATGTTACTAACTTCTGAATCTGTTGGCTCTGGTCAGGTTTTTGGTCTAATGACTAAGCCTTTAATAAGGTTCTTACTGCCTCATCCCAAACAAACGACCAGCATGCTTTCAGACCCATCTACACCAAAATCGGTTTCAGTACCACTTCTCGGAAGTGGCCAAGACTCTTTTGATGATAGTCTAATTGGAGTTTCACGGCCAGGCAGCATTCGTGCACTCCTCACAACTCCAACGCACACTGTTCATCACTACTGGCGCAAGTTTGACAATGCAATCATGCGACCAATGTTTGGTGGCCGGGGTTTTGTGCCCTTTGTTCCTGGCTCCCCAACTGAAAGGAGTGTACATAATCCACCTCAATGGCAATGAGGTGATGTACAAAATACATGTACTATGCATCGGAGTTTGGTCACAAAACTGCAAATTATCTTGTTAAATTATTTTGGATGAATATTTTAACATGGCTGGCGCGAAAAGCTTGCACATTATATTTTTGTAATTAATCTCTGGTATTTATGTAGTATCATGTATAGGTGATTTTGTTTTTTTAAGTTTTCCAAGAATATGTGACTATATATTCTTTTATGACTCTGTTGACATCTTAGTATACTCTCTTTTTCTGAGATTTGAGAGTTCAAATATCCACTCAGAGATAAAAAGAAAACACCTTTTGTTTTATTTTCTTCTTTTACATCCATGAATTCAACAACTAATTTGAACCTCTTCAAAAATAAATTCAAGCCCTAGATAGAAGACCAAACTTTTTATGATTATTAATAAGAAAAGAGTTTCTAATCTATGGGTTAACAACGTTCGACATATATATAATCTTCATTTTCTCTGGGCAAAACAGCTAGCAGAGACCTTTACATGCAAATTTTACTTATAACACTGTCCCCTAAAGTAAATTTTCACACTTGCCATGAGCAGCAGTAGGAAAGATTTCTAACTATTAACAAACCCTGTATGATTGTTGCTGGTAATCGGCACGACACTGAACTATTCTGTCATATTTAGCGGTGCAAAAGGTATCCAAGATAGACACTGACGAGTGCTACCATACAAACAAATAAGAGAGGGAACCCCACTTGAACCTTTCTTAGATTTGTCTTTGTCCTCAATAGTGCCTGCATAAAAATGGAGTTTATGGTCAATCATTTTAAAGGGCTTTGCAGTGACCAAAACATACACTGTTTTGCTGAGTCAGATCCTATGAAGTTTCCACTTAATTTTCTAAAAAGGAAAGGGCCGAGAAATACCAAAAGTGGAGGCTAACAAGCAGAACCCCCAACTTTGCCCTCAAGTTCAACCCCTCCCACCCCTTTTCTTTATCTCTACAATTTAAAGCCTCAGAACTAGAAGCTTCCATGAATTACAGGGCCTTAACTAATATATAAAATCATGTGAAAGATGGTGGTGCAATTGGCCCATAGATCACTGGTCTAAAAGAGGATTTATTGCAGACCATAAAGAGTGAAGACAGAAGACTGTAGCCACATGTTAAAAAATAAGCACTGGACTATTCTAAGAAGTGAGAAAGAAGAGAAGTTGAACTGCATACACAGGATGACTAATAATTCATCTTTATAACAGTCAAATAGCTAAAAGCCTAGAAAATCATTAGCAAAAGTGGCATAACACAAATGGAGTGCCTAGAAAAATATATTGTCCATGGTTAAACATAGCATTCAGAAAATATAAAAGAAGAAGAGTTCACAAATTGAAAACTTACTAGTTCTTCTTGTAAAATCTTTCTCTCCTGAGTGCTTAATCTCCTCTCTTCTGTCAGTTTTGAAATTGTAGCTTCAGCCTGAAAATAAAATGACTAGAAGTGTTATAAAACTTTTAGACCAACAAGACACCATATGCAAATTTATAATGGTTTGACCTCATTTCAAAACTGTCAATATCAAGCATCAAGATTTTTTGGTGTTACAAAGAAAATTACCTCACTTAGCTTAGATTCAAGGTCATTTAGTTTTGATTTCATTTGCTCAACATCTTTGACTAACTTCAGATCCTCCACAGCTTTAAATGCTTTCACTTCTTCATTCTTCAATGTGTTTAACTCCTTTTCCTTCACCAACTTCAATTCCTCTGTATCAAGGGTATCCTCCATTGGCTTTGATTCCACTTCTTTCACGGGCTTTAACTCACCATTGACAAAATTATTCTTAGGCTTAAGGTCTGCATCTATTGTTGCTTTTAAGTCCTTGGGATTAACCACATCGTTCCTCGGCTTTAGCTCTGCATCCTTCTTTGGCTTCTCAGCATAGGACATATCCTTCATTGACTTCCAGTCAACATCGTTTGTTGGCTTTAAATCCTCAACATCTATCGTCTTCGACTCCTCAACCTTGGTCACCTGGCACAAGCAAGTAAACTATAAGCATTTAATTTTCTTAAGCATATATTAGGTATAAGCTTCACCAATGAGCTTAAATTTGTAATTACATCTCAATACCAAAAAAATTTCTAATGAACTTTACTTTCAGATTTAAAGTATGATTACCTTTCCTTTAAAAGATAATGCAATGCATTCACACATAGACAAACATATGTATCCATAAATGTATGTCAGAACTATAAGCAACTTGATTTTAAGGGCTAAGAAATTAGACAAAGTAGGTAGATCTAACCGTCAGCAGTGGTGCAATAATCCCAACTTTAGTTAGTGTTGTCTCTTTTGGTATTGAAGAATCATAGTCTATTCCCTGGTTCATTGTTCCATTAATTGGTGATAGCACCGGTGAAGGGGGCGGGCTGACAAGGACAACCTTGAGCTTGTTCTCTTCAACATATCTTCCATTGTCCTTAACAAACTGCCGAGAAGAATAATGAGAAACCAAAATCCCTTCATATTATCAACCAAAGAATAAACATAACAGAAAATCACTTACTGTGGCAGAGGAAATGTCTTCATCAGTGGTCCCAGCATGAACGACCGTGCTTTGAATTAAGAACTTGTCTTTGCATATCATATCAGGAGGGGCTTCACGTTGAGCCTGCATGGTAACTAAAAGAAAAAGAACAAGGGTGAGATATATAGCATAGGGGAAGGAAAGCAAATGTGAAGAACATTATATGAGAATCCAGTACTGTCTTAAATTTCTAGCTAGCATCATTTAGCTTTGCTTCACTTGCCTCGAGAAATTTATAATGTACTATTTTCAGATATAAAATGCGCTGCATTTATGGCACCTGAAAGGCTGAAAACTCTACCCTAACCCAATTTTTTCCTCTTCCCTCCCATGAAATGATTTTAGCTTCTAAGGTCTATTGGCTAGTGACCTCATATCTATTTCCAGTGGTAACATGATCCAAAATTCAATTGCATCGTCTCTTATGAGCCATTAAGATAAAGACCACTTCAGCTTTGAAAGTTCATTATACGAACACATGCAACTATACAATCTAATCTCAATACCTGTAAAATCACATATTGATTTTGGCATAATAACACCAACATTAGGCCGCACGCAGTATTTTTTAGGCGATGTAGTTTTAACCTGCAATAAATCATTGCTCCAATTACATCAAAATCCAGCATTTTAACATTCTATCTCATGAAATAAAACTTAAATAGTCCAGAAAGAATGGACATTCATCAAATTCTAAAGAAAATAAAAAAAAGACAAACGCAGAGCATGCTGGTTCAGAGCTCAGACCTTGAAAGCAACATACTGGTTGGTGGTATTTGTGAGTGTAACCTTGCAGGAGCATTGCTTCTTCAATATAACTACCAAACGAAAATTAAATTCAAACAAATGAGCAATAAATAAATAATAACAAACCGAAAAATAATACTTATATTACTATCGGAATCAATTAAATCTTTCGATTCTTTCACAGCAAATCCAACAAAAAAATTAATTTTATTTTTTAAAGAGATAAAAACAAATAGGTTTAAACAAATCCTTCTTGTTTCCCTCGTGTATCTAGTGAAAACAAAGAAATCCTAATTCTAAATCACATAAATTATTTATTCTAATCATCATATATATATAAAATTAAAAAAGTGACTTTATCTAATTATTATTACTATTATTATTATATTAAATATATTAAAATAGTAAGCACTTGTATTCCAGTGATCGATATGATGATTAGATAAAAAAAAAGGAAGGGGCAATCAAGTAAATTTTATACTCACATATGAATTTAAGTTCCTTTGGCTGAATCTCCAAAAGTTGCGTACTCATTTTCCTTCTTCACTTTAGCATCCAAACCTTAATCTGCATACAATAATCATACCATCATACAACTAATCAGCAATATAATCGAAAATTCCAAATGATTACCTAAAGTCTATGTCTTTTTGTTACATTTTTCAAATATTCAGGGCTGTGATCCGCTTTGACTCAGATCAGAGTCGACGCAACTCGGTTTGAATTCAAAACTACGAACAAGCAATGACTCAGGTTAGGTGGAACTAACGTGCGATGATGTTCGAAAATCAAAGTTAAAAACGAGAAGAGGTTCTGAAATTTTCAAAGCAAAATCTCAATAAAGAAGACTCGGTTTTGAACTCGGATCGATTTCCTTTTCGATTTTAAGCAATTAAAAACGCCGCCATTTTTTATTTCAAAAATCAATCAAGAAAAATTTGAGTTCCAAACGAACTCGGTACCGACTCAAATTTCAAAACAGAAACAACGTAAAATTAACGACATCTCCATCGTCTCATCTTTGAATTCAAACTGGAGATAAAAAAAACTCAAGAAAGAAGCAGTCAAAACGACACCGACTTCTAGGTCAGGAGTTTCCACCGTTGCATGAAATTCAGCGCGAAAATGGAGAAAATCGAAGCAGAAAGACGACAAACGTTTTGAAAAATCAGGAAGAAGGAAAGCTTACCGGTAATAACGAGAGATTCTCTGGCCAGAGAGAGAGATGGAGAGAGGAAACAAAGAGGAATGGAGAGAGTATTTATAGCGTAGAAATGAAGGATTTGGTAGTGGAATTTAAAAATTCTTTAAAAAAATTAAAAAAAGGCAAAGCGGAGAGTCCCAGAAATTCGTTTTGAGAGAGAGAAAGAGAGTTGTTTGGAAGTTTGGTGGTGAAGGTGAAAATGGGGAGGCAAAAAAATCAGAGTGAAGAAGGGAAGTGAAAGACAAGCATAGATAGATGAGCAAAGTTATGTCAAATAGAGAAAGAAAAAAAGCAAAGCAAAAAAAAGACTGGAGCGTTAGTTGTACCCGCCGTTTCCCTTACTTTAACCATCTCCGGTCCGTTTTGGGTTTTCCATTTCATGACTTTTGGCTCGGCTCCTCTCTTCGGCTTTGGTTTGGCTTCCCTCATTTACTCCATTTTCCAATTTTATTTGTATTTTTTTTGAGGGAATTTTATTTGTATTTTTAATTAAGTTTCTTTTTAGGACAAAATAATTACTAACAAAAGAAATTTGGTAAACGGCTTGTTCCGGTTTAAGCAGGTCTCAGATTCGAGTGGTAAGCGGTTTTTTCCAGCTTAAGCAGATCTCAGGTTCGAGACCTTGCGTACGCAGCTGCCCCTGTTGGGAGACTCACCCACCATAACCAGGTGCGCGACGCGGGTCGGATTTCGGATTAGTCAGGGCAAAGCCCTGGATACCGGATGAGATAAAAAAAAAGGAAATTTGGTAAAGTTGTATCTTTATTAAAACATGTAAAAATCTGATATTTTCCATGTATGGTAGTACGTATATGGATATTTGTTAAGTTACATGTTAAGAATTGAATTATTTTCCTTATTTTAATGGATACATATGCAAAAAAGAAAAAAAAAACCATGTGCTTTAGAAAATTGTAATTATTGTAATTCATTTGCCAACATTGTAAAATTGTTGGTTTGGCATAAAGAAACTACTTAATTGGGAAGATTTCTTACATCCATACCATTTAAATCAATAAATCATGTTTGATTTTGTTAATCAATAGAAAATTAACACTCTAAACAAATTTATGAAGTCAATCTATTATATATCTTGTGAGAGAGGATCAATGTTAAGATTTTTGACAAATCTAGTCTACAAGGCGTAATTATCTTAAAAAATCCTCTAGAGTTTTTGACCAAACCATTATACCTTTTAAAAATAATTCCCAAACCATTGTACTTTTAAAATTAATTCTCATACCACCATTGTATTTCTTGCCACATCCCCACCAAATCATTGCCATTTCATATTTTTTAATTTCTTAAAAACAAATCTATACTATATTAAAAAGTACATTCACCTGTAAAACTTTTGAATCGCCTATTATGCCCTTATTTGTCAGATATATTTCTAAACTGCCATTATACAATTAATTAATATTATTATGATATATATATTATTTATATTTATTATTTACTTTTAGCATATCTTGAAATCAATTTGATGAATTGTCACCGCACTACTACTCTACAACTCTCTTCTTATACAATACTATATAGATAAAATTTTATATTCACTATACTTCTCAATTATTTTGTCTTCTTATGAAATTAAATCTCTTAGTACTATATATATAATAATAATATATATATGAAATCTTACCTCAAAAAAAAATATTTATATATATATATATAATCTTCTTCATCAGAACGTATCTTCTATATCTCCTATTCTCAAATGATTTGTTTAATTTTGATGTTTAATTTTGAAGTCAAATTTGGATTAAATATTCGTAGTAACATGTTGCTTATTCAAACGCTCTTTATTTGGAATTTAAAGCTACTTTTCAATTGAGTTATTGACAGTTGTAAATTTGTGGTGCTTTACGGCTTTACCAGATAAGAAAGGCCTACATTTAGTGAACAGGGGATTCTACGGGACAACCTGAAGATTAAGAGAGCAAACAAAGAGACCAAAGAGGATTAAAGGGGGTGGGGATTCTACGGGACAACCTGAGGAATTTGATGATTTTGATTTTTGAGTTTCAGGTAACTCTCTTCTTTTCTTTTCACGTTTGTTGGTATTTCCCAAATTTTCTTTACCTTATTTTTTTTACAAAAATATTTTCGGTATACGTTTTTAATAATAATCACGAGTTCATGGTTTTTTGGCCAAAAATCATGAGTTCATGTTAAGTGTATTCATTTCTTTATATACTGCTTGACTTCCAATTTGAATAAAGAAAGGGTAGAGTTCCTATTGATCAAAATAGGCCTAGCCTGGCCACTCAGGTAAGCCAATTATTTAGAAAGGGTAGAGTTTCCATTGATCAAAATAGGCCTGGCCTGGCCAATTTAATCTTCAGGTGACTCTCTTCTTTTGGCCAATTATTTAGTATACGTTTTTATTATTATTCAGGTAATCTTTCTTAATTATTTCCTTTCTATTGTGCTGAATAGAGTACTCTTTTTTTTGGCCGAAGCCAACAGAGTATTCATGGAAGGGGATTTCTTTCTTTTTCCCTTGCCCATTATTTGATTAATCAATTTTATAATCAAGGTAGAACTTAGCTGTCTAAAAGATTGGGCTCATCTTGGCTGTTTCACTGTATTATATGTGAAACTATCTGCGAAGCCGATGCAGTGATGACTACTCAATATTTGTATTGTTAAGCGCCTGAATGTAGCGGATATATATTCAAGTTTAATTTATATTGATTCTGTTATAAGGCCTAGAATTCCAAATGTAATGAGTTCCATATATGTAATGAAGTATAGAATAGATAGTATATCTTCATATTGCAAATTCGCAATACCTTTTGTTTTTTTCTGTGTTGATCAAATACTATATTGAATTGCCGTTAGATATTAGTTTTAACATGTTTATTTCATACTCAAATATTACGCTATCATGAGTTTCACCACCATATCCTTTTGACATCAATTATGCCTCCCAGTACATCATAATTAGATGTAAATATTAGTATTTTTTAGTTATATGCTCATTCTGCTTATCAGTTTTCAATCAATAACATTATTAACCTTTTTTTCCCATATTCATTAAGTTCATATTTTGCTATTTTATGATGTGTCTCATGATTTTATATACTGATATATGTTGTCTAATTATAAACGTCAACTATTCCATTTTTTTTCTATAAACGTCAACCATTCCATTTTTTTTCAATGCATATATGTTTAAGATTTTAATTTTTATTTAATTTGAGTGCGTCTGAAAATGAAAGATATTTATTCCAATTATAAAAGGAAAACAATTCCCTATATGACTAACCATCCATGATGAACAACTATATGTAACATTTTCTTGGGAATTTCCAAAATTTTAGTAAGTCAGAAAATATGAAGAATATACAAAAAAATGTTGTATATATATGTAAAAAAAGATTATTTCCAAAATTTTAGTAAGTCAGAAAATACGAAAAATATACAAAAAAATGTTATATATATATATATAAAAGATTATTTATATATATATATAAAGTTTTTTTCCTTTTAAAAAAGAAACAGAATTTCATTACATTAAATAAATAATAGTATTTGGAAATCATTGTATTTGATTACATATCAAGCTTTAACTTCTAATTAATATCAATTATTTAAAATATGAATATTTGTGATTTCTAATAAATTTTAAATATTTTTAAATATTTTTTTTAAACGTATTGTGCCACGTGCAAGGCACATGAAGGTGAAAACTAGTAAATACAAAAAAATAGAATTGTGTTAACCCTAAAAAACATTAATCTAAACCACATTAATATGAAATTTTTTCACCATCAGTCCATCACCGCCTTTTTTTTTCTCTCTCTCCAACAATTTTCTTTCACACTTTGCATTCAACTAAATCCTATCAATCTTTTTTTAATCACTCTATTTTAACTTTCAATTTTTTAAGTGATCAATTTTGATGATTTATTTCGGCTAAATTCATGAGNTTTCATTGAGAAAACAATTATATATCTGTGCTTTCCACCAACCCGTTCCTGTAAATAAATTGAAATCAACATGGTTGCAATCAAAGGCTAAATTCATCTGAGATTTCAATTGAAAATGGATAATCACATTTAATTCTTCATGGCTTGATAGTATGTCATTGAAGATCAAGGGAATCAGAAGCTTTTCCCTATTGCAATTAAATTGGGTAATGGGAATATCAAGCAACAGAGGAATGCTTCTTGGAGTAAGTCACAACAGCAGCAGGAACAGGAGGTATGTTGCGGGATGAGAACTAAAAGATATGGATGGATTTCTCTATAAATCTTTTGGTGTTTCGGAAGCCAATTGGGTAGAGTGCGATGAGGATTAAGGAAGCGGACAACTTATTTTGTTTCAATTGCAAAGGGAGGCTATTACCGCTTCTGATTATTTCTTATTGCTATTTTTCTTGATTGTGTTTTACCTCTGTTTGCTTTTGCTTTTCTTGAGTTGGATTGTATTGGTTGCTTGTGTCCAGATGTGTTCTTTGTACTCTGCATCTTACCTTGCCTTTCTTTCTTCATTAATTGAATAACTCTTGCTTTTGCCTCTAAAATATATAAATCATCAAAATTAATGACTTAAGAAATTAAATAGTTAAAATAGAGTGATTAAGAAAGATTTATGGATTTGGTGAAGTAAATGAATTGAGAGATTTGGTGTGGGAGAAAATCGTCGGAGACAACAAAGAATCAAGGCGGTGATGATGAAAAAAAATTCATACTAACATTAGTTGTTTAGGGTTAAAGTAATTCTAATTTTTTATTACGAAATTAAAAAAATATGACGTGACTATGATATGGTGGGGATGTGGCAAGAAATACAATGACATGGGAATTAATTCTAAAAGTACAATGATTTGAGAGTTATTTTTAAGAACTACAATGGTTTGGTCAAAAACTCGAGTTTTTGTCTTTGCTTGAATAAGATGCCTATGGTGTTTCACATTTGATGACTTACTCGAGTTTATGAACATTCATGTAACTTATAAAAAAAGAATCACAACTTATATGTATTTTTCAATTTTGTAATGGTAGAGTTAAATTTGGACCTACTTTGCAAGCTGGAAGCCGAAGATTAAACCTAATTCCCAAAAAAAGAATGAAGAAAAATAAGGAAAAAAATGATCACTTTAGCATAATTGGAGATAAAAAAAATGCTTGAATCAACCACTACCTTTTTATGAATAGAACAAAAGGCATAACCAATACTTATTTAGGTGGAGAAATGAGCAATTAGTATGAGATTGCACTAGGTCGAATGGTTTCTATATATAATATATATTCCCTCAATCCCTAATTAGATGCCCACCCTTGGTTAACCAATCCCAATGTTTGATTATTATTTATAAAAAAATATGTAAAATTTAATTTTAAAAAAATATGTGCTAAAAAGTTTATAATTCAAAGTTTATAAGTATTATTTTTAAAATTTATTTTACTTTATATATTTTTTATAAATAGTGGTCAAAAATTGGTGTTAATTGACCAGAAAGGATATCTAATTAGGGATGGAAGGAGTACATATAATGTAATTATGCACAATAAAAATTCTAAATAAAATAAGATATATAAAGTGAAATAACAAGATTTGGACTTAACATTTAAGTAACAACTTCCAATAAGCTCCAATGACTTATTTGATCTCATTAAATTATGATGAAAATTACTAAATGGAGGAAAAATGTTAATATTAATCCTATATATATAGGAGTATATCATATAGGAGCATTAATTAATTGATCATTGATAATGAAATTTTTGTAAACTTAACTTGACAATTGACAACTTACTTTGTTTATCCAACCAAATAGATTGATAAACATTTAAATTTTTTTTACTTTTAATGTAGTGACATATATTATGTTGTCCTTTTTGCATAGATCCAAAAGAAAAGATAAGATATAATGATTATTAGATCAGCAATATTACTTGGAAAATATACTTTCCCATGTGAAGAAATAAGCCATAGAATGTTTCATATTTCGAAATTAATGATGGCTAAAATCACCCCAAGCTGAGCTCGTAGGATACTGACTGTTAAGTTGCCATTGAATTTATGTGTCCCACTATATATATTATATATTTAATACTATCATCATTCATCATCTTATCTTTTCCTCCCCATTTTTGGGGTGAAATTCCTTCCAAAGTAAATCATCTTTAAGACTGTGACACAGTAATTTTGACCAAATTTTCTTCCATAAAGACACTTTGAGGTCGAGCATTTTCCGTTTCTCACTCCTGAATTATTAGAAAAAGGGAAAAAGAAAAAAGAAAAAGAAAAAAGAAAAAAATCGAACTATTTACTTTGTTTAATTATTTTTATTTGAAATTTGTTTTTATGAGATATTTAATTAATTATTTTTTTAGATAAGAAATCATTTTCATTTTTTGAAGAAATTGGAATTACAAACGCACAGAAATACCCGTACACCGCTACATGATGACAAATTACAAACAAACTCACATTCCGTGAGAGTTGAACCCATGGCCTGGATAGGCTGGAACTAAGAGTCCAGTACTCTACCATCAGGCCAAATGTCTGATGGCTAATTAATTGTTAATACACTAATTATTGGGTTAAGATGAAAAATCACCATATCACTAAATAAAATTTTAGTTTCAAATATTCTTGTGAATGAAAAAGATCGTAATCTTGTTAATGGAGGATAAATATTAAAAATTTCTCCTTTTTTTTTTGGCCAAAGTTTCTTATTATTTAAAGTACTCTAACATAACTCTAAATTTTTATTTAAAGTTTCTCATTATATAATAATAATAATAATAATAATAATAATAATAATATATTCAATTCTCAAATGCCAAGAAGAAGAAATTCATAACCCAATTATAGATACAACTTACCTACATCTATTCTTTAATCATTAACAAAATGTGTGGTTTTTGTTCAAATTATTAAACAAACTATATTTCTAAATATCCTCGTTTGGATTTCTTCTAAATGAATCTTAATTAATTCATTCGTAATTAAGCAATCACGCAACCGAGTTTCTTCACAAATTTAATACTACTACGTGCGTTTGCACGTGATACTCGTATTTAAATTAAATGAAAATTAAAATAATGATTAAAATTAATTATATATGTAGAATTGTCAAATCTAAGCCGAACCCGATAACTCGTCCAATCTGACATAATCCGATTTGATAACAAAAGTAAATGACCCAGACCCAACCTATTCAGACACGACAAACTGTATAGGCAGTTTGCTAAACTTCACCAGTGGTGGATTGTAAAATAAAATCGAATAATAAATATATTAAATAAAATTAAGAATTAAACATTAAAAAATTATGCTTTTTTTTGGAAAAAAAAATTAACGCTGACCAAATTGAGCTGAATCTAAACCTGAAAAATCCAAAACCCGGATGATCCGGAACCCGATTGACCCGAGGTCAAAACTCGAATCCGCCTAACCCAATTAGACCTAGTAGACCTGAATCTAGATGAGCCGAAACCCGAATGACTCGAGAAAATTACCTGATTCATTTGACTTAGAACCATATTTAACCTACCAATACACGCTACAAAAATAGAAAAACAAGTGAATCACAATAATTAGATTTTAAATAAATTTTTAACTTAATTTGTTAAAAAAATTTGAATAGTTAATGATTAGCCAATTTATTTTAACTTTTAAACTTGATAATAATACTTTTATCAGCTCATATTATAATTGAAATTGATCCATAACTACCCAAAAAATCTCCAATATTTTAAAAGTAAAATGGTAAAAATAAAATATTTATTAAAAATATTCAATTTAATCGAATAAAAATAGAGTTTTTAGTAGAATAATTGTAAAAGTTTATTTCTAAAAAATTTGTAAAATAATATATTTTAAAAATTCTAATATGTCTAAGTTTTTTAATTAAAATAGTAAAATGATAACAACAAAATAGTTATAAGGATATTAGATTTAATTAAATAAAAATAGATAGAGTTTTTAGCTGAGTAAAACTATAAAAGTATATTTAAAATTTTCTAATACATCTAAGTTTTTTTAATTAAAATAGTAAAATGGTAAAATGATATAGTCATAAGAATGTGAGATTTTTTTTTAATTATATAGCAAGCAATATATCAAGCAAAAAATCAATTATAAGTCAAATAAAATTATTGCACATTAGGGAAATAATAAATTTTAATCATAATACATTATTATAAACTATCAAATAGTAAGATGTCAATCATAATAACTTTTTAAATTAGAATGGTAAAATAAAATAATTATAAAATATTGAATTTTTTGAGATAATAAAATATTGAATTTATTTAAATGAAAATAGTGTTTTTACTAGAATAAAATTGCATATTTTGAAAACAAAAATAGTAAAAAAATAAAGCAATTATAAAGATATTAGATTTAATTGAATAAAAATAGAGTTTTTAGTAGAATAAAACTATAATAGTTAAGTAATGCCATTTAAGAAATATGTTTGAATAATAAGGGTATAATGGTCGATTAAATTAGAAAAATAAGGGTATAATAATCGATTCAAAAGTTTCTTATAACTCGTACTTTTATATATAGTATAGATATATATTTCAACAAATATTTTGTCGGTGAATAAGTAAAAGAAATTATAATATATGGAGTAATCAAATAGAATCTTCACCTTTTAAATTGAAACACACGCATTATTGTCAGCATTGGGATTTATAATATAAAAAAAATTTGGTGGGATACAATTAATACAATCCATTTCATCCCATGCATGAAGAACTAGCTAGACTTGTGTATCTAATAAAGGAGAGATTCTATATGAAAAGTTTGCTAAAAAGCCCAAAGTCCCTCAAAAGTCGAATTGCGCATAGTGGAATATGATTGAGACAAAAAATAATGCATTATGACGATTATTTTGAAGGAAAAAAATTGCTTTTCAAAAGAATAGACTATAGAGCATATGCTATACAACAAAAAATCTAGTCAAAGACTCAAAGTTTGATCAAAACAAGTTCAGGTGGGTGTATTTGGAAGAATGCGGTGCCTTTAATTAGGTCCATTACATAAAAAGTACAAAGTAAAATATACGCACGGTGCTTTTTCTTTGAAAAAAAAAAAAAAAAAAACCCTAGAAAAAAATCCTTGCAATTCCATTATAAGAGTTTATATAAACATTGAATGGGAGAAAAACTTGTAGGATAAAATCGTGATTCTAAGAATTATTTTATTGCATTTGATTGCCTATGTTTAATTTGGTTCAGCTTTTGGCACTTTCAAACGTGGCAAACGCTCTGAAAGCAGACTTTCATGCATGGTTGTGATGAGAATAATTATACTTATAATATGTTTTATATTATTTTTCCTTAATGATCATTTTATGTTTGGCATAAATACTACTTTGCACCCTTAAGTTTGTATGGACTGTCACTTTGCCTCCAACTTTTTTATTTTGACCAAAACGCACCCTAAAGTTTTATTTTTATGCCACTTTGCACACTCTGTCCGGTAGGACAAAACAAATCGATCGCGGCGTCCGACGTGGCATGCCACGTGGACAAAAATGACACGAGGCATGTATCCTTTTGTGCACGTGGCATGCCACGTGCCTTTTTTGAAACATGTGGCATGCCACGTGTCACTTTTTGGTACACGTGGCGTGACATGTGTCACTTTTTGGTACATGTGGCACGACTTTTTGGTACATGTGACGTGCCACATGTCACTTTTTGGTACACGTGGCGTGCCACGTCGGACACCGTGATAGAATCGTTTGTCCTACCATGACGGAGGGTGCAAAGTTGCACAAAAATAAAACTTTAGGGTGCGTTTTGGTCAAAATAAAAAAGTTGAGGACGAAGTGGCAGTCCGTACAAACTTAAGGGTGCAAAGTGGCATTTATGCCTTTTATGTTTAATCTTACCCACACACAAAACATACATTTTTTCATTATTATTGGTTAACTTCTCAATACTACAATTCTAGTATCATATGTACAGTAATTAATTCTCTAATATTCCAATCTCACAGGTCTATCAAATTGAACAGATTCAACTATTAAAAATCAAAGATTATACATAATATTGATATATATATATATATATGTATATATATTTTTAATTAGGGTATCTCCACACTACTTAGTACTTATTGACTCGAGATTCACCCCTTGCGGGCGCTAGAGATGGCACACTTGGAGATCAATTTAGTCAACATCTACAGCAATAATGTCTGTGCCTTCTGTGTTCCCATGCCTTCAAATTAATTTTCAAGCCACGTATCAATAATTAACAATTTGACAATATATGCAGGGCATGAATATTCAAATTCAATATTTACACATTGAATAAAGACCAACCATTCATTTCCATATTAAATGTCTCCTCTCTTCATCTCGGAAACACGAACACTATGAAAGTGACCTAGCACTATATATGAAATCGACTTATATCGTATATGTAGCATTGATCTATTGGACTCAATTACTTGATCAACATTATATTACTCCATTTCTTGATGGACATGAGTACTATATCAATAATGATTTTAATGAGGTTTTTGAATCATATAAGTAAAAATTACTATATTTTAAGTAATTTAATGGATAAATATTCAAATTATGATAAAATTTTTTTGAGAAAGTGCTCAATTTGGACCTAATTCATCATATTGAATTTAATTACGCCTAAAAATTATAGCCATCAACCAAATTAGGCCTTTTTTTTATGGGAAACTGCATGTGTCGTTAAGTATTACATGGCTTTTTTGATGTGATAATGATGCGTTTATGACTTAATGGCGCGTGTACGACATTAAAAAAAAAATCTAATTTGGTTGATAATCCAAACTTTTAGGCTTGATTAGATTCAATCTAAAGAATTAAACCCAAATTGAGTATTTGACCAAAATTTTAGTTTTGATTTAGATATTTACCCTAATTTAATTAATTAACTAGAATGATTGCAAATTAGTCGACACCCGAAACCACGTACGATAAGTTTCTGACAAAGAATTTGAGGTTATATAGTTACAATCTTATGCACATGTGCTTGATGCTTAGTTTTTACAGATTTTGGTAAGTAATAAAATCAGTCATTATTATTGCTGCGAAATAATGATGAAATCTTGGATGGTAAAGGAAGGCTGTTTGAGGATATGCATGCATGAAAATGCCAAATATTTAAGGCTAGTAATTACTATATGGAAATAATAAAGAGGGAGCACGATGAAAGTGAAATAAAACCAACCAGTTAGTTGGGGAGAACTTGACATAAACCATGAGGAAATAAAGGACTCTGCTGGGGGATCAGATGTGTACGCGAAAACCACTTCTCAAGCTTCCAAAATCCAAATTTCAACTGCCATTTTTTTGGACCACCTTCTTTAATACTAGGGTTTTTTCTGATTCTCTCTTTTCCCCTTCTCATTTATTATTATATTGACAATTTTACGCCATAGATACTATAGCTAGCTTCGGAAGGCTTTAATATAAACCATGAAAAAAAGCAACCAAAAAAAAATGTATTAGAAGATTATAAATCAATTATTGAGTCTTTTAAAATTGTGTGGATATGTGTTGTTAAGAAGTGATTATCATTCATGTACCTAACCATTTCTTTTATGTGTGTTTCAATATTTAGGAGTACCGAAAATGTGACGCAAAAGATTTTAATAGACATGATCCATCCTTAATACTAATTAATTTTGGAAAAGGTATATGTTTTTAATGGATATGGATCGATTTAAAATTAAATTATTTTGATTTAATAAGGATCACGATTTTAATTTGAACCACAAAATTACAATAATATATTATGGAGTATATGATTTATAATATGAGCAAAATCAACTACTTTCCTTTATAATGTGATTTGGAAAAAGAGAAAATTATAAAATAAAGCTTGGAAAGTAGCTAGTTAATTAGTAGTAATATATATAGTACTCATATTGGTCAAATACTATTCCGAAGCTTCTTCGATGCATAGAGATATCTCGATTTGAAATAAAGCCCTTCAAAGAACTTTTAAAAATAATTTTATCTATACAAAGTTACTTCAAGATTTGGCAAAACTTTTTACTTTAAAGTCTTTCAACATTTAAAGTCAAGCCAAAAGATCTACTACTAATTAAGGACAAGAGTCATGTGATATGGCAAAAGAGTAACAATGATTTTTGTCATGAAAATTGACTTGAAGATTTCCAATTAAGTATGGTCCATACAATTTACGTATTTGGTTCATGAGTTACCATATATATGAGCCCTTTCATGGATTAGTTTGTGTGAACTTTCAAGCCAAGAGCCTAAGATGGACTAAAACGAGATGTAAATAGAAAAAAATATCCTCATTTGATCATACACAACTCAAATTTGAAGTGTAAAGCTAAAATCATAATAATATCCTTCCTTTCCTCCCTAAGGTAATATAATCATTTCCATGTGATATATATAAACATTTTTTTTCTTTTTTGTACTTGAGGCTATTAGGGATCACACCATGACCACTAAAGCTAAGAGTCCAAGAGTTTACCACCAGAGCAGCAAATGCATGATGACTAATGACTATTTACTAATTGATTAGTTTTACATAATTATAAATAAAAAAAATCAATACAATACTTATAGATTACTAATGACTAATTGGCGGAGTTTAGGTTTGAATGTAGAGAATGGAAATGCTATGATGAGAGATTCTCCCATTTAAGGTTGCATACGATTTGACTTTAATCGCCACCTAATGTGATTACCAGATATTGGAGGTTTATATAAAATCGGATCAGAAAAATGAGATGGATGAAGGATTTAAATCAAGTTTATGATACCAAGCCCAATGCTTCTTTTACATTTTGAAATTGGGGCTGGGCTAGTTTAGGCTACATAAATAAGAAACCCAATATTCAAAAATTAAAATGAGAATTGGGCTTAGTATAGATCAATGCATTATAATATTTCAATCAAATCCAGCCCAATCTTAGCAACAAATGGACCCTAGCACATCATCATTTCAGACAATGAGCCGTGCACCACAAAATTCCACTCGTGGCAGAATCACAAATCCACGTGAACTCTCAAACTTGATTAGTTTGGTCCAAAAAAATAAACCCGAAAGAAAGAAAAACCCTATCAGTATCACAAAAACGTCCAGCTATAAGAATCCCTTCCTTACCCTTAACTACCAATCTTTTCCATCACACTCTCTTCGTGCTCTCCGTCGTTGGCATTTTGTTATTTCCTTTCTCATTTCTCTCAATCTCTTCCTTACTTCCCCTTTCCAAACACTCTCCAATGGCTTCCATTGCTGGTTCATCACTCTCCATGCAACCTCGCTCCACCCTGGTATATCTTTTATTAGCTTCAATTCATTTCATTTGTTTTCTGTTGATTGCCTATTAGACTGTCCGGATCTGCTTCTTCTTTAAGTTGTTCTTTGCTCAGATTTCACTTTTTGTTATCTTGTTTGATGGCTGATTTGATCTGGGTAGTCTTAGATTTGAAAATTCCTACTGTAGAACTCTGTTTTTTTACTTGTCTTTAGCCTTTTTGATTTTAAAAGTAAGAAACAGTGGTAAATCCATCTGGATATGAAAGGAAATGATAAAGGATTAAATTTGAGAACTTAATTGTTTTTCAGAGCATAATGCATGACTTCACTTTTCTATTGGACTGTACTGTTGAAATTGGTCTTGCATTATTAGCAATCTGTTCAATTTTGATCATTTATAATTTTTTATTTGAAGCAACTTTGCATGAAAGAAAAAGCATGTAGCTAAAGGCTAAATCAATAACTTGGTGAAATTATTGGTGGGGTGGCATTGTTTTTTTAGTTGTAGTAGGTATATTGTTCTGTTTTTAACATGATTTGTTATTGAATTACATTGATTTATGACATAGATTGGCAGATACTCCTATGAAGTGACATATATTATTATGTGGGTAAAGTTGGGACCTTTAGGACCAAGGGAATTGCATAGATTAAACATGCCTGTAGGAGATTGCATATGAATGGCATGCAATTTGTTTTCCTTTTAGTTTTGTTTGTGGATGTGAGTAGGCTGTTTTTGAATCGCGGAAGTAAGGTTTCTCTTTTTCTTGTATAATGTGTTGAGATATCTTTGAGTCCAATTGTTTCTTTCAATGCTATTCTCTTATGCAAAATATCGACTGATCTTTTATGTGGTTGAACATTTTTGTACAGGCTACAACCAGGGCTTCTGGGTTGAGGTTGATATCATTCATGAACCAGGGAAGAAACAGTCTCTCATTTAGTTTGCGTCCAACACCTGCTCGCTTGAGGATTTCTTGTGCCGTATGTTTCTTGACAAATAAAATGTTATAAGTTTCTATATTATTGTTGTTTTTGCACTTGTTAGCACTGAAGAAGTCTTGCTAAATTATAACTATAAAGAATAATAAAATTTTAGGAATTCTCTTTTTGATTATTATATAGCCTTTGGTGGAGGGCAAAGACTTCACAAGGGGGTTTCAATTTTTGTCATGTCTCCATTTGATTAATAGCATGGGAATTTGCTTTTATTAGTCAATTGAATGGAACTGTGGCAAAGAAATGATTGCCTTAGCGGAGTCTTTACACTCTTTGAGAGTGAATAAATTATCTTAGCTATTTATCTTATCTTTCATATTTCCTGTATGAGATGGTCTGAAAATATGGCTTAAATGTTTGTGTTTGTTTGATTTATGAGGATACTACATTTTCAACTTTAAAGAGTGAGGGAATGGTCCACAGACTTGCTTCTGTTAGTCATGATTGTTATATTCCCTACCTTCTGTGCAATTTGCATGCAGTCCTTATCTCCATATTCATGAATCTCTCTCTGCATTTGTTTTTATAAATAGTTCTTGTGCATTATATGGCAGGCTTATTGTAAATATATGTTAGACATTACCTAGGCATTTAAGTAGAAATGGCGTTTATACCTAATGGTGGGCAACATAACATTGATGTCTAAGTTAATGTTGTTGTGCAGGCCAAACCAGAGACTGTGGACAAGGTATGTGAAATAGTAAGGAAACAACTAGCTCTACCAAGCGATAAACCAGTCACTGGTGAATCAAAATTTTCTGATCTTGGAGCTGACTCTCTTGATACGGTACTCCCTCAACCATCCATAGACATCTTATTTTCTTTGAATGTTAGCTTTTGTTCTGTTTTTCCCTTTCTTCCTGTGTAGAATCTTCATCCAGCTATTTGTTTTAGAAGCAAAGGCTATATACCCTTGCGATTATCCATTTTTTTTTCCTCTTAACGGTTCTTGATTATCCTTATCAGTATTTCAGTTTTATTTGCTATTCATATTAAATCATATTCTCTCTTCTACGGTGGATTTCCTGTCAGCTTCATGGTTTTGTTTTAGTTGAAGGAAAAGCAGAGTGTTTCCACTCATAATGTGCTTTAACATCTTGCTTCTTACTTAAGGCTGAGTTTGGTGAAGGGAATATTTATAGGGACACTTCTTTTTTTTGGCGAAATTATAGGGACACTTCTTCATAAGGCCTTTTTTGGCTACAAATCTTCTCAAGTTAAAAAAAAAAAAGCCCTTTCCAGCGTTTAAGTTTTGGCAAGCATGAGAGTATTTTCCTTTTGGTTCTTCCCATGGCTTGAAGCTCTCTCTTCCCTCTTTGTTGCATTTCCTTGTTGAATGTTAACCGACATATATAACATGGTTTTTGTCAATTCTGCCCTTACCCTAAGCTCTCTCCCATATTACCCTTTTCTTTTTTGGTACCTTCTTTCAATTAGTTGATTTTTGCTACAAGGTTATTGCTTGTAGTTCTTGTCTGTAATTGGTGTATGTGCTTTCAGGTTGAGATTGTGATGGGACTTGAGGAAGAATTTGGAATCACTGTGGAAGAGGACAATGCTTCAACCATCTCAACTGTCGATGATGCTGCAGCACTTATAGACAAGCTCTGCAGTGAAAAAGCCTAGAAACTAGAACCAAAATTGGGAGGTTATGTTCCCATATTTATGTCACTGCTAGCTTGTTATCTCTAGAGCTTTTGACAATCTTGTTGTGAACTCTAGTCTATTTATTTGTTCAATTAGGAAAACTCATGAAGTGCCTGAGAATTCTAGTTAAATTGTGGATTTGAGGTTTTGTGTTGGAAAGTCAAGCAAAATACTATTTTATCTGTTTGTGTCACCATTTTACATTGGTAGTGATTTTGAATGTTCTGTTTCAGTAAGATCGAGATATGGGGGGATGAATGATGTAGAGTAGATTTTACCGGAGGGGATGAATTCCCAGAAAGGGCTATGACCAAAACCTCAACACCTAGCTAAGAGGAACTCAAAGATCAGATTTAAAATGCCATGACATGTGGTACCTTAATGAGATAAGAGTTAATTCGGAAATGTTGCAGAAAATCATGATAACTCTGTTTTCCCTCTTGTGACAGAACTTTTATCTGTTCTAATTAAAATGTCAAAACCAAATTGGGGCCGGGTGGTTATGTACTAATGACTGCCATAAAACAGAACAGATTACAGATGAACAAATAGCTGAAGTAGGGTGTATGCAGAAATAGGCATTATTAGTGTTCATGACATAATAATCATCGAAGCATGACTCTGAAGCAAACAAAATAAAAATGTTCATAATAAATCAATTAAAACAACAATCCATAGACAACATGAATTCAGAGACTCTCAACTCTGTTAAACTTCCACAGGCTGCAGGCTGCCGCGGTCCTATCCATCATGACATCAGGTGCACGTAAGAGTAAAATTAGGGGAAGAGTTAGTAAAAGATTAGCAATTATAGTTAATAATAATCTCTTCAAAATCATAGAGAAGCAACATATAGAGCTAGAGATTACCCTACATACCTCAATCAGAGCTTGATTTCATATATTACATCAAAGTAATGTCTTGAACGTGGGCAATTTTAGGCCAATCTGCACCTCCATCTTGTCGGCATCTCTCACTCAACCTCGGACAACCGGAAACTGTTAATTGCCTGAGTGCAGTGAGGCGATTCATTCCCTCAGGAAGAGATGACAATTTCGAACACTCAATAATCTCGAGTTTCTCAAGTGAAGTGAGATTTTGCAGCCACTTTGGTAGTACCTCAAGGTTATAACACCTGAACAATGTTATCCAGTGTAAAGTGCTAGAAGATCCTTCAAGAAGCAATCGTGGCAACTTCGTCATTGCATCTAAATTCCTTAATGACAAAGTTTTAAGCCTCAAGTGAAGGTGTTGGTATTCTCCCTCTTCTGGTTCCATGTCTAAATTTAGTACCCCACAGTTTTGCACCACAAGATGTTCTAATTTGGGTAGAAGTTTCAGGCTTCGTGGCAATGACACAAGTTTAGGACAAATAAACAGATTTAAAGTCCGAAGTGATGTCAGGTATTGCAGTCCTTCAAATAATTGTTCAAGATTTACACACATGTACAGCCCCAAGTATTGAAGGGAACCCCAACTTCCTTGTCGGATTTCTTTCAATTGCATAGCTTCAATACTTATTTCTAGACATCTAAGCCTTTTAAAGCTTTGCAGTTTGTCTGGCAATTGCATCAAAGGAACACCACTCATTTTTAACATTACCAAACTTTGAAGCTTATAGAAAGAACTAGGAATCTTTCTGATATAACGACACCCTCTCAAGTCAAGGAATCTTAAATGCTTCAATGTACCAATGGAATCCGGTAATGCCTTCAATGATGAATCTCTCAAATTAAGTGCTCGAAGATACTTAAAATTTGAGACACAAAATTTAACAAAGGATTGATCAAGAATGCATGAACTTTGTTGCAGAAAAACTGTTCGGACATACTTTCTCTTCTTCAAAGCTTGTGGAAACTTCACTAATTGCTGATGATGATCATCAAAAAATGATAAATGTCGAACTTTTGCACTCTTTTTGTGAGACATCTAAGAGAAGATCATGTATCAAATCATGCACTCTAAATACAAAATAGAAGCGTCTAGATTCGATATCTTGGATGAAGCATCTTGACCATAACTCTTTCAAATATTTATTCCCAACATCTTCCCACTCTTCATTTTGCTTTGGATGTTCAAGCAGTCCATTAGCCATCCAAAATAGGATGACGTCATCACTGTAATGAAGGTGATCCTTGCTATACAATGACAGACAAGCAAGACACCGCTGCAAATAAGGTGGCAAGTAATTGTAACTCAATTTCAACATGGGTAAAATGTCATTTTCTTTTTGCTCAAGTTTCCATATTTCACTGTCCCTAATAGAAATCCACTCACTTTTATCAGTTTTCTGATGAAGTAGGCTTCCTAGTGTTCTAACAGCTAAAGGAATCCCTTTGCATTTCTTCAAAATTTCTTCCCCAATGCTCATGAGATCTTGATATTGTTTCTCATCACCATCATTAAAAGCCCATTTTGTGAACAATGTCAAACAATCATTATGAGGGAGGCCTTTTAATTCATAAGGAACCAAAGAACTCATTATGGAGGCAATCTTGAAACTCCGAGTTGTGACAATGATTTTACTTTCATTCCAAGGCAAGTCACTTAATGTCAATAAATCTCTTAACTCAATCCATTTTGCATGATTTTCATTCCACACATCATCTAGAACAAGCAAAAACTTCTGATTGATCAAAAGACTTCGGACAAGAATTTGCAAGGAATCCAATGACAATGTTGAATTATCACAGTTTTCTTTAGTTATAGAGTAAATAATCTCCTTGAGCAATGTAGTAAGATCAAATTCCTCTCCTACACAAACCCAGATCCTCAATGGGAAAAACTCAGCAACTTGTTTATCATTATAGACAAATTGAGTAAACATAGTCTTCCCCAAACCCCCAATTCCAACTATAGGGATGACAGACATGTGGTTACTCTTGCTTGGTTTCATTAAAAGCTTCACAATTTTTCTCTTATCCTCATCTCTACCAATGACATCAGAAGAATTCACATAAGAATGAGTTTCCCTATGAATAACATGTCTATTATCAACTTTCTGTCCTAGATTAAAAAGGGTCCACTCAGCTGTAATTCTATCAAACCTCTCATTGATTTCTCTGATTTTAGGTCCAATTTTTACAGAGAAGTCAGAAAATGGAAGTGGGAAAGAGCATGAAGACATAAATGGTACCTTTTTGCTGCTGCTTGAATGATTCATGTCCTTTTTTCGAACAGATTCGCATTCGAATTCATCAAGAACATCTTCAGCATCATAAAAGATGTCTCTGAGCTTCCACATACAGAGGCGCAACCGCTCATTCTGGTGCTGCTGCCGCTCAGCATCCAAAAGCACGGCTTTGAAGGTGCTCATGGTCTCTTGGAGCTTCCTCAAATCGCTTTTAACATTTGCAGAGCTAAGTACTTCACTTACAAGGAAAGCTATTTTTTCCAGAACCCTTTCTGCAATGTTGAACAGAAATGATTCTGCCATAATTAGCTATACCATTGATTGTTAAGGTGAAAGGGTTTGTTTGATCAATTAGTATTGTATATTTCCAAGTTGCTTTCAACTTTTTCTATCTATCTGGACAAAAAAAAAAAAAAAATTTCTATCTTGTTTACAAATGAAGCTTCCATTTCATAGTTGACTTTGAAATTCCATTTTTCCGGTTCCTCTGCCTTACTTGCAGCTGATTTGTTTGAAATCTTGCAGTTGACTTTGCTAGCCCTCCATCACCTATCATTGCGATATAAATTCAACATTTCGTTCTAATTAGAACAGAAATGATTGAATAAACAAATGTCCAGATTCAATATTAAGAAATTGCCATGTTCATACATATCTGTAGACTGTAGTGATTTTGAGTCAACCCTCCAAAGTCCAAACAATCTGTTTCAGATTATAGTTTCGTTTACCCACATACAGGGCACAATCTAGCTGCATTCTGCAACTATATATATCTTCGTAATATTCCTCAAATTAGAAGTAAATCATTAAAGAGCAAATCTCAAAGCAAAAAATTTTCCAAGATAAAAGTAGCTCAAAGAGAAGTACAAGTAGAGTGCATGGAAACATACATAAGTGAAGCTGTTTTAAGTGCACACAACATCAACAAATGTTGCAAATTGAAGTTACAATCACACAGTAACATCAAAGGCAATCAAAAGTATACAAAAATTGCGACAAAAATTTAAGTCGTAACTGCTTCAAGGTGCCAATGGAACTCGGTAAAGCCTCAAATAATGAATATCTTTAAATCAAAGTGTTCGAAGATGCTTATAATTTGAGGCACAAAAGCTGATAAAAAATTTATCAACCATCAACAGTTGAGCAACTACTGTCCGCAGTCCGCACGCGTTTTAATCTCTTCAAACTTTGGCAAAGTTTCAGCTGCTTCTCATCACAAAATGATAAATGTCGAATCAAATATCATTACTTTCACTTTGGCATGACACTATTTTGCAATCTTTTTGGGACAGATCATGTATGAAATCATGCACTTTGAAGGTGAAACAAAAGCCATCATTCTCAACATCTTGAATAAAGCACCTTGACCATAACTCCTTCAGATATCGATTCCCAACATCTTCCCACTCTTCATTATTTTGCGTTGGATGTTCAAGCAGTCCATTAGCCATCCAAAAAATGTAATCATTAAGTCTTTATTTGAGCCTTTGGGTCTTATCTGAAATGTTAGGCCCTCTAATTTGATCAAATTAAAGGTTGAGTCTAAAATCCAACATTTTTACAAAAGTTAGATCCTTATTTGAACACATTTAGTCCAAGATTAATGAACCAGGTCCAACAAAAAGGATTTCTTTAGTGTCTGGCTACCTGTAAGAGCTTGAGACTCCACTTCACTTCACTTTACTTTGGAAATGACTTCATTAATGAAATATGACTTAACTATTGAACTTCTAGTTGCAAGAAGTAAGGCCACGGACTTGCAATTTTAGACGACTGAATCCTTAAATGGACAAAATCAAATAATGTAAATTTATGAATCATAGTCAACTCGCCCAACAGACTAAGGTGCTGATATAGATAAGAATATTAGTATATGAGTAATAATCTAGAAAAAGAAGGGTTTGTCCAATCAATAAAGTACGCAAGAACATATGAACAAGTAGGCATAGCTGTCAAGTAGAGTGTATGAAAAATTGCAAATTACATAGACTAGTCTATTGACTGTTGCGCTCGACATCAACAAATGTTGCATATTAAAGTCACAATCACATTATTAACATTGATCAAAAGCATCAATATCAATAACATTGAAGCAACAACATAAGAAGCTCAGAAAATAATACATGATCATGGACTCTGAACTCTGAAGAAAACAGGGGAAGAGCTTCCCTATATATGCTGCAGGCTGCCGCTGTTCTATCAATCATGAGATTCTGCTGCATATGTATAGTTAAATGCCAAAATTAGTTAACTACGTTTATATACAGATCAATGAAAACCCAAGTTTGACAGTAATTAAGAAGATAAATATGCATTTCATACTAAAAAGGTTAAGAAATCAGTATGATACTAGAATAACAGTTAGTAACATAGCTTATCAACATATAATTGTGAAAAAAACCCCTCTAGTGAGGAAGCACATGAGAAGAAACATATATAATTTCATCATAGAGAAGCAACATAAAGAACTTACTACATACGTACCTCAACCAGAACTTGATTTACAATTATATCAATGTCACGTCTTGAACATGGGCAATTTTCGGCCAATCTGCACCCCCATCTCGTTTGCAGCTCTTTTTCAAGCTCGGACACCTGATAACTGTTAGTTGCTTGAGTGCAGTGAGGCGATTCATTCCCTCAGGAAGAGATCATAGCTTTTGGCACTCGACAATCTCAAGTTTCTCAAGTGCAGTGAGATTTGCCAGCCACTCTGGTAGTACCTCAAGGTTGTAACACCTGAACAATGTTATCCATTGCAAAGTGCTGGAAGATCCTTCAAGAAGCAATTGTGGCAAATCTGTCAGTGCATCTGCCTGGAATACAGTGAAAGTTTTAAGGCTCAACTGAAGGTGTTGATCTTCTTCCTCTTCTGGTTCCATGTGTAAATTGATTGCTCCGCACCTTTGAATCAGTAGGTGTTCTAATTTGGTTAGGAATTTCAGGCTTCGTGGCAATGAGACAAGTTTAGGACAATGAAACAGATTTAGGGTTCGAAGCGATGTGAGGTATTGAACTCCATCAAATAAATGTTCAAAATCACACATAAAACAGCCCAAGTATTGAAGAGAATTCCAACATCCTGGTCGAATTCCCTTCGAACGCAAAGCTCCGATACTTATTTCTAGACATCTAAGCCTAACAAAACGTTGCATTTTGTGCAACTGCACCGAAGGAACACCCTTCATTTTTAACATTACCAAGCTTCGAAGCTTATAGAAAGAATCCGGAAGCTTTCTGATAAATCGACACCCTCTCAAGTCAAGGTATCGTAAGTGCTTCAAGCTACCAATACAATCTGGTAAGGCCGTCAATGATGAATCATGTAAATCAAGTGCCCGAAGATACTTGAAATTTGAGGAACAAAAATCAATAAAAGGTAGATCAATAATGTTTGAACATTGCTGGACAAAAACTGTTCGGACATGCTTTATGTTCTTTAAAGCTTGTGGACAATTTAATAATGGCTGATCACCACAAAACGATACATGTCGAACTTTTTCATCAATACTCTCTGTCTGAGAGTACAAACTTTTGCACTCATTTTGTGAGACATCTGACAGAAGATCATGTATCAAATCATGCACTTTAAATACAAAATAGTAGCGTCTAATTTCAACATCTTGGATGAAGCACCTTGACCATAACTCGTTCAAATATCGCTTCCCAACATCTTCCCACTCTTCCTTTTGCTTTGGATATTCAAGCAGTCCATTAGCCATCCAAAATAGGATGACATCATCACTGTGGTGAAGGTGATCCTTTTTATACAATGACAGGCAAGCAAGACAACGCTGCAAGTAAGGTGGCAAATAATTGTAACTCAATTTCAACACTGGTAAAATGTCATTTTCCTTTTGCTCAAGTTTCCATATTTCACTATCTCTAATAGAAATCCACTCACTTTTGTCATTTTTTTGATGAAGTAGACTTCCAAGTGTTCTAACCGCCAAAGGAATTCCCTTGCATTTCTTCACAATTTCTTCTCCAATGCTCACGAGATCTGGATCTTGTCTCTCATCACCATCATTAAAAGCCCACTTTGTGAACAGTGTCAAACAGTCATTATGAGGGAGACCTTTTAATTCATAAGGGGGCATAGAACTCATTATGGAGGCAACCTTGTAACTCCGAGTAGTGACGATGATTTTATTTTCATTTCCAGGCAAGTCACTTAATGTCAATAACTTTATTAGCTCAACCCAGTTTGCATGATTTTCATTCCACACATCGTCTAGAATGAGCAAAAACTTTTGATTGAGCAAAAGCGTTCGTAGATGAGTTTGCAATGCATCCAATGACAATGTTGAACTTGAATCATCAAAATTTTCTTTTTTAGTTATAGAGTAAATAATCTCCTTGAGAAATCTAGGAAGATCAAACTCCTCTCCTACACACACCCATATTCTCAATGGGAAAAACTCAGCAACTTGTTTATCGTTATAGACAAATTGAGTAAGCATAGTCTTCCCCAGACCCCCAATTCCAACTATAGGGATGACAGAGATGTTTTTGTTCTTGCTTGGTTGCATTAAAAGCTCTACAATTTCTCTCTTATCCTCATCTCTACCAATGACATCAGAAGAATCCACATAAGAATGTGCTTCCCTATGAATAACAAGTCGATTATCAACTCGCTGTCCTAGATTAAAAAGGGTCCACTCAGCTGTTATTTTATCAAACCTCTCGTTTACCTCTCTGATTTTAGGTCCAGTTTTTACAGAGATGTCAGAGTATGCAAGTGGTAAAGAGCAGGAAGACATAAATGGTACCTTTTTGCTGCTTCTTGGACGATTCATATCCTCCTTACGAACAGCTTCGCATTCGAATTCATCAAGCACATCTTCAGCATCATAAAAGATGTCTCTGAGCTTCCACATACAGAGGCGTAACCTCTCATTCTGGTGCTGCTGCCGCTCAGCATCTAAAAGCACAGCTTTGAAGGTGCTCATGGTCTCTTGGAGCTTCCTCAGATCGCTTTTAACATTTGCCGAGCTAAGTACTTCACCTACAACAAGGGAAGCTATTTTTTCCAGGACCCTTTCTGCAATGTTGAACAGAAATGATTCTGCCATACTTAGTCAGAGCAATGATTAAACAGGGAAGTTCAGGTGAAGGAGAGGTGATGGAAAATTTTTGTTTGCACAACCAGTATTGTATATTCCCAAGTTGCCTTTATTTGTCTTGTTTACAAATGAAGCTTTGGTTTCATAGTTGACTTTGGGATATGGATAACTTACTTTGTTTGTCTTTCCGAGTAATTTCATTTCATTTGATCTAACACAATAATACAATTATATATTTTTCAGGGCAGATTCCTTTTTCCTGGCTTCTCTGCCTTAGTCTAGTTTGCAGTCGATTTCCAAACTTTAACCAAAAAGATTTTGAAAACTTGCAGTTGAGTTGACTTTGCTAGCCCTTAATCCCCAATAATCAATGCAGATGTCAACACTATCATATCCAAATTTCTTTTACTGAAGACTAATATATCCAAATTTCGGCCAAAAGAAACATAAATAAAACAGAAATGATTGAATAATGAATGTCGAAATTCAGAATTAAGAAATTGCCATGAGTGTTTTAAAATTGTTATTACTACATGACATCTCTCCTGTACAGTTGATTAAGTGTATGAAAGATAATTTGGCCAAAAAAAAAATATATATGAAAGATAAGCCCTCAAACTATGCTAAAATTGTTTCTTAAGTCCCTGCTTTTCTCTTCATATCAAATTAAGCCCTCAATTTATTTGACTATTCTATTCCACTCCTCTACTGCTCCAACTGAACTTGAAACGTCATGTGAAACACTAAAAGACCAAATCTTGAAATACAGAAAGCATATCAAAACCAAAGCTTTAGAACAATTTCAAAGAAATCAAAACTCAAAAATCAACCGACAGCAAGAATTAGTTACCAGTTCTTGGTTGCTCCGATAATAGTCTCAGTCGGTGGAGGACATTTGACGGCTTGGTTTGGTTGTTTGTGCTCAACGGGTCGAGTCATCAGTCATGTAGGCGGTGGTAATGGCGACATTGGGACTATCACTTCCCTTCCGGTATGGGTTCTCGTTGGTTCGATTTTTTTTTTTTTTTTTATAAACAAAGGGGAAAGAGATGATGCGCCATTGATGTGGGGGATCGGCGGTTGGTCCTCAAAGGGTTCTGGGCTTGTCTGTAAGTGTGGAGAGAGATGGGAAAAGAAGGATATCGACATTGGCAAAGCTTGGAGTGGCCGGCGGCGGCGTCGAGAGGTGGAGAAGTAGACCGACAAGGATGAGTTTGTGTTCAGACTTCAGATTTCAGAAGAAGACTTGCTGACTTGTTGCCAATTCTAATTTTACTAGTTCTAGACTACTAGTATCTTCGTTGTCAAAAAAAAAGACTACTAGTATCTTAGTGCACAGTGCCACGTCATCCAATTCTACCGAAATGGTGAATTTGATTGGACAATTCTCATTTTAATCTAAATTGGATTAATTTAAAAATTAAATTAAATTAAATTACTTGATGAAAACTTTGCAAAATAATGTGGCTACCCATCATTGCCTAATGCCAAGTCCATTACAATTAACAAAGCAAAAACTTCCTTAGCTAGCTGCAACAGCAGATTCAACAATCCTTCTTCAGTTTTGCTTGATTATTCATGATTCATCCCAAACAAAAATTCCAAAATACCAACTCCCAAGGAAACAAAGAGTGACAAAGACGAAATGGAACGAATGAATTCAAGCTCAAAGAGAAGTACAAGTAGAGTGTATGCAAACATAGATTGATTACAAATTCAAGCTGTCTTTCAACAAATGTTACAAATTAAGGTTATAATCACACTCACACAATAACATCAAAGCCAATATATATGAAGCAAACAAAGTACGAAGTTCTCAAATTTATTCAAACAATAATCCATGTCATGAAGAACGCACCGCAGGGACTCTGAACTCTGAATCAAACAAAGCAAAGGAAAAGCTTCCGTAGGATGCCAAGTCCATTACAATTAACAAAGCAAAAACTTCCTTAGCTAGCTGCAACAGCAGATTCAACAATCCTTCTTCAGTTTTGCTTGATTATTCATGATTCATCCCAAACAAAAATTCCAAAATACCAACTCCCAAGGAAACAAAGAGTGACAAAGACGAAATGGAACGAATGAATTCAAGCTCAAAGAGAAGTACAAGTAGAGTGTATGCAAACATAGATTGATTACAAATTCAAGCTGTCTTTCAACAAATGTTACAAATTAAGGTTATAATCACACTCACACAATAACATCAAAGCCAATATATATGAAGCAAACAAAGTACGAAGTTCTCAAATTTATTCAAACAATAATCCATGTCATGAAGAACGCACCGCAGGGACTCTGAACTCTGAATCAAACAAAGCAAAGGAAAAGCTTCCGTAGGTTGACAGGCTCCATCATCACGTAAGATCTGCATGGAGATTGATTACATATATTATATCAATGTAACGTCTTGAACGTGGGCAATTTTGGGCCAATCTGCACCCCCATCTCGTTGGCATCTCTCGATCAAGGTTGGACAGCCGGTAACTTTTAGTCGCTTGAGTGCAGTTAAGTGTATCATTCCCTCAGGAAGAGATGACAATTTTGGGCACTCGACAATCTCGAGTTTCTCAAGTGAAGTGAGATTTTGCAGCCACTCTGGTAGTACCTCAAGGTTATTACACCTGGACAATGATATCCACTGCAAAGTGCTGGAAGATCCTTCAAGAAGCAATCGTGGCAAATCCTTCAATGCATCTAAATCCTCTAATGAGATAGTTTTAAGGCTCAACTGAATGTGTTGGTCTTCTTCCTCTTTCAGTTCCATGTCTAAATTGATTGCTCCGCACCTATGTACGTAAAGGTGCTTTAATTTGGTAAGGAATTTCAGACTTCGTGGCAATGAGACAAGTTTATCACAAGTACACAGATATAATGTTCGAAGTGATGTCAGGTATTGCATTCCTTCAAATAGCGATTCAAAACTTTCACAATAAAACAAGCCCAAGTATTGCAAAGAACTCCAACATCCTTGTCGAATTTCCTTCAAATGCGTAGCTTTGATACTTAATTCTAGACATCTAAGCCTAATAAAGCTTTGCATTCTATCAGGCAACTGCATCAAAAAAACACCCTTCATTTTTAACATTACCAAGCTTTGAAGCTCATACAAAGAACTGGGAATCTTTCTGATTTGACGACATTCTCTCAAGTCAAGGAATCGTAAGTGCTTCAAGGTACCGATGGAATCCGGTAAGGCCTTCAATTTTGAATCTCTTAAGTTAAGTGCTCGGAGATACTTAAAATTTGAGACACAAAGTTTAACAAAAGATAGATCGATAGTGCATGAACTTTGTTGCAGAATAACTGTTCGGACATACTTTCTGTTCATCAAAGCTTGTGGAAACTTCACTAATTGCTGATGATCATCACAAAATGATAAATGTCGAACTTTCTCATCAATACTTTCTTCATGGGAGTACAAACTCTTGCACTCTCTTTGTGAGACATCTAACGCAAGATCATGTATCAAATCATGCACTTTAAATATAAAAAAGAAGCCATAATCTTCAACATCTTGGATGAAGCACCTTAACCATAACTCTTTCAAGTATCTTTTCCCAACATCTTCCCATTCTTCATTTTGCTTTGGATGTTCAAGCAGTCCATTTGCCATCCAAAATAGGATCACATCATCACTGTGGTAGGTGTGATCCTTTTTATACAATGACAAAAAAGCAAGACATCGTTGCAAATGAGGTGGCAATTTGTTGTAGCTCAATTTCAGTACTGGTAAAATGTCATGTTCACTTTGCTCAAGTCTCCATATCTCACAATCTCTTATAGAGTTCCACTCACTTTCATCAGTTCTCAGAAAAAGTAGACTTCCCAGCGTTCTAACAGCCAAGGGGATCCCTTTGCATTTTCTAACAATTTCTTCTCCAATTCTCATGAGATTTGGATACCGTTTCTCCTCACCATCATTAAAAGCCCATTTTGTGAACAAAGCCAAACAATCTTCATGAGGGAGACCTTTTAATTCGTAAGGTAGCATAGAACTCATTACTGAGGCAACCTTGAAACTTCTTGTAGTGACAATGATTTTATTTTCAGGCAAATCACTTAATGACATCAATAAATCTCTTAGCTCAATCCATTTCACACGATTCTCATTCCACACATCATCTAGAACAAGCAAAAACTTTTTATTAAGCAGAAGACTTCGCAACTCAGATTGCAAGGCATCCAATTTTGAATGGACACATTCTTTATCAGCTATAGAGTAAATCATCTCCTTCACCAATCTAGTAAGATTAAAGTTTTCTCCAACACAAACCCAAATTTTCAATGGGAAAAGCTTAGTAACTCGTTCATCATTATAGACGAATTGAGTAAGCATAGTCTTCCCTAGACCCCCAATCCCAACTATAGGGATAACTGGGATATTCTTGCCATTATTGTTTGGTTCCATTAAAAGATTTACAATGTATTCTTTATCCACATCTCTACCAATCACATCAGAAGAGTTCACAAAAGAGTGGGTCTCCCTATTAATAACAACTCGGCTGTCAATTTGCTGCCCTAAATTAAATAGGTTCCACTCAGCAGCAATTTGATCAAACCTTTCATTAATCTCTCTGATTTTCTGTCCCATTCTTACTGGAAATGTAAGTGGTAAAAAGCATGATGAAACCATAAATCGTACCTTTATTCTGCTGGTGCTGGGATGATTCACTTCCTCATTTCGAACAGCATTGCATTCAATTTCATCGAGCATATCTTCAGCATCATAAAGGATGTCCCTGAGCTTCCACATACAGAGGCGCAACTTCTCATTCTGGTTCTGCTGCTGCTCTGCATCCAAAAGCGCGGCTTTGAAGGTGATCATCGTCTCCTGGAGCTTTCTCAAATCGCTTTGGACATTTGCCAAGCTAACTACTTCGGCTACGACAAGGATTGCTAGTTTTTCCAGAACCCTTTCTGCAATGTTGAAAAGAAACGATTCTGCCATAATTTTACCAATGAGTACAAGGGAAAGAGAGACAAGTTGCTATAGCTATGTTGTTGGTGGTGAAAGAAACTTCCCCTTCATAACATAAACCTGACTTTGAGATGTCGAGACAGGGGAAGTTTTCAGTTTTTTTGTTCATTGAGTAATTTCGTCTCATCAATAATATTGGTATCTTAGAAATTATTAGTACAATTGTTGTGCATATTTTTATATTGGTTTGGAGGGGTAGATCTGGCCTAGATTCCTGTCCAGCTTTTCTGCATTAATATATAATTCCAGGCTTCATGTCAAGTTGGTTTTACTTAATTTTCATGCCCCCGCTACATTCCAAATCACTAGTTTTAAATATTTGGGTTTATAAAACTACCTTTGATTCGCTGACCAAGCTGTAATCATATATTATGCTAAAACTGTTTCTTAAATCCATACTTTTTTCCTTATATCAATTAAGCCCTCAACTTATGTTATTATTCTATTTCACTCCTCTACGGTTCTAATTGAACTTGAAACATCATGTGAAACAGTAATAGACCAAATCTTGAAATGCAGAAAACACCCTGGGTTTTGACTAAGGATTTACATTTTGAAAATTTGATTCTTTTTTTTGGGTCAACTGTCAAGACTCACTAAAGGGAGAAAAATCGTTACTAAGCTGAGAAGGAGCAGGAGGAAGGTTTTGACTGAAATTCAAATCCAGAAGGACTTTGAATTGTATGAAGTTCCTATGATTGGTAATACTGAAGGAGGGTGTGTGATCCAAGATATGCATCAATCAGAAGTTAATGATGAAGGTACTGGTGGCTGGCCTCTAACAGCCACCAAATCAACATGAGGTACCTTTCTTGGAATTGTCAAAGTTTGGGGTCGACCTTGACAATCAATCACCTTCATGATTTAAGAAGGAAATATGACCCCCAGTTTCTGTTCTTAATGGAAACAAAAAAACAAGGAGAAGAAACTGGAAGAGATTAGAAGGAAAATAAATATGGAGGGGAAGATTTATGTAGAACCTGAAGGGCTCAGTGGTGGGTTAGCTTTGTGGTGGGTTAGTGGCTTGAATGTGGAGGTTTTGGATGTTAGTAAGAATTTAATTGATACAATAATTGAAGATGATATTCAGGGGGTTAAATGCAGAGTAAGTTGGATTTATGGGCCTCCAAAGTTTGAAGACAGGAAAGTAGTTTGGGAATTGATAAAAAACAGGGTTAATGAATTTGATGGTCCTTGGCTGATGGTAGGAGATTTCAATGATTTTTTGTATCATCATGAAAAGGAAGGTGGTAGAGAGAGAAATTCCAGGAAGATTCACTGTTTTAAAGAGTTGTTGGATACGTGTGGACTTTCTGATCTTCCATATAAAGGTCAAAAGTTCACCTGGATGGACAAGAGGGAGGACTTGATAAAAGAACGTATTGATAGAGCTGTGGCAAACTTGAATTGGATGGAAACTTTTGACAGAAATCAAGTGCTGGTGCTACCCATTGTAGGCTTAGATCACTCACCTATCTTTGTTGACTCCTGTTTTTGTGATAGAAGGTCTCCCAAACAGTTTAAATTTGAGATATTCTGGGATGAAAAAGAGGAGTGTATGGAATACACCAATTCAGGGGTCTCATACTTTTCAAGTTGTGCAGAAATTGAGGAAATGCCGTAGGCTTCTGATAAGTTGGAGCAAAAAAGCGTTTCCTAATAACAGGAAGGTGAAATCCAAATCCTCCCAAGAGAAAATCAAAATTTCTTTGAGGGAAAAGCGAGAAAAGGAATATCCATTCCTTGATTCTGATGTCCCAAAGATGTTGGAAGAACTTTTGAAATTTGATCTCATTCAATTGCCTGAAATGAAACGGCCTGAAGAAGCTGATAAGGTGAATGATCCAAACTATTGCAAGTTTCATCGTTTAATCAGTCATCCAGTGGAAAAGTGTTTCATTCTCAAAGACAAAATCATGGAGCTTCACAAAGAAGGAATGATTGAGTTTGACGATGAAGCCGCAACATCAAATTTTGTCATGGCAAATTTAATTCCAAGTATGAAATTTGGATCTTTTAATCCTTTGAAAATGCATGCCAAGTCAACTTCAAATCATGATGTCAAGCAAGCCAATGGGGGCAATGCTCGCTCCTAAGCACGAGCCTAAACTGCACACCAAAAAAAAAACCCCAAAGAACTACGAAAAATGACTTGATCCTTCATTTCTTGGAGGTACGTAGGCAACTTGGTGTCCCTTGCCAAGTTCAGTCAACCAAAAAAAAAAAAAGCTCGCTAAGTTGAAAATCCTGCAAAGGACGGCTTAGGCAAAAGATAGAGCAAAAAAAAAAAAAGGCTCGCTAAGTTGAAAATCCTGAAAAGGACGACTTAGGCAAAACTTAGAGCACCAAAAAAAAAAATGAACTACGTAAATGACTCGATCCTTCACATTTGAGGGTACGTAGGCAGCTTGATTCAAATTGTCAAGTTCAGTCACCCAAAAAAAAAAGTCCTTTGAACCTAGTTTTGGTTCAATTCTTTCAAAGTCTCAAAATTGGCAAAGACATTTGGAGAAAATGTTTTGCAAATATTTTCTCAAACCATGCAAACAAAATCACCAAGGATCATCTCAAAGTACAACATGCAAAGGTGTAAGCAAATTTAACACCGAAAGCATATCAAGGTTCAAGACTTGCCTACTTGCTACACTTCAAATCGTGTACGTAAACAAGTCTTGAGGGGGCATTTGTAGAGCAAGAAATTTCGGCCAATCAGAAATTTTCTACAAATTTATTTTGAGAATTTATCCTTAAATTTATTGGATATTTTCTAAAGTAAAAATGGTAGATAAATATGACACATGGTCTAACAAATTAAATTTCAATGTTTAATGGTTTGACCAATCAAAATTAAGTTGTGAGTCATCACCTTTTATCTCTAATTAAATTGAGATAATTGGTAAATAAATTGCATCATCTGGCCAATCAAATCTCAAGGTTTCAAGCATTAACCAATCAGAATTCACTGTTGTGTCATCTTATTTATCTCTAATTAAAATTAATTATTTAGAGATAAATAACAAGGAGAAATTAAGTTATCTTGAAACTCTCCATCCCCCACTATAAATATCAAGCTCCCAAGTCATTTTCAACACACAATTCAGAAAGCAGAAAAGCTCTGAAGCAGAAAAACTCTGAAGAATTTCAGATGTTCTTATTCTGATTTTCACCAAAGCTTAAGAAGATTGAAAGAAGATTCACGTATGTGGAAAATTCTTCTTTCAAAGAAGATCCAATTATTGGAGAATTACTGAAGATCCAGTTATTGGGAAATTATTGAAAGAAGATCCACGCATGTGGAGGATTCTTCTTTCAAATTATCAAAGATTTGCAAAAGCTCGCTTTCAAGA
This sequence comes from Corchorus capsularis, assembly GCA_001974805.1. NCBI lineage: Eukaryota > Viridiplantae > Streptophyta > Magnoliopsida > Malvales > Malvaceae > Corchorus > Corchorus capsularis. The sequence continues at coordinate 64,821 of AWWV01014262.1, forward strand.
ATTTATTTTTCGATCTTCATCAACATATCTGAAGAAGATTAAATTGGTTTGTTCAAGATCAAGTCACCAAGACCCTTGAGTCAAATTATCATCAATTCGAGATTAAGTCATCAAAGACCCTCGAATCGAATCGAATCAAATTCCCAAGTCTTCAATTCAAGATCAAGTCGTCAAGACCCTTGAATTAAATTATTAATTCAAGATCAAGTCATTCGACCATTGAAGCAAATCTTGAAGCATAATTTTGCAAAGGAGAAGAATCAGAGGACAATTTCTTATTATTAGAATTTCCAAAGATTGTACCTGCATCAATTTGATCAATCAATAAATTTTTTTTATTTGTCTCCAATCTTTCTTGTCTTAATTTTAGACTTAGAAATTTTGTGTGTTACAAATTTTGGCACACCCAGTGGGACAATCTTTGCCTCTCATCTCTTTTCCTGAAAATTCAAATCATCAAAAATTTTGATGGCTTCGTTGGAAGAACAAGTTGCATCCCTTGCTAAAGCTGTGGAATCACTAGCCAACAACATCAAAGAAAAGGATGAACAAATTTCCTTTCTAATGATGAAAGTTGCTGAAAATTATAAAGGCAAAGACAAGCCTCAAACTCTCCAACAAATTGATGACAATAAAAATGTTCAAGAATTTGGTGAAAATTCCACCAAAATTGCTGCAGAAGATCTTCAAAGTATTTCTTCTGATCAAATCAAGGAGCTCATCAAAGAGGCAATCAAAGATCAAGCTGAAAACATTGCTCCTCTTTCCTATACTTATGCAAAGCCTTATTCCCAAAGGATTGATTGCATGAAGATGCCTGACAACTATCAACCACCAAAGTTTCAACAGTTTGATGGCAAAGGAAACCCAAGACAACATGTCGCCCACTTTGTGGAAACATGCAACAATGCTTGCACTTATGGAGACCTTATGGTCAAGCAATTTGTTCGTTCTTTGAAGGGCAATGCTTTTGATTGGTACACAGATCTCGAACCTGGGTCAATTGACAATTGGGAGCAACTTGAGCATGAATTCCTAAATCGATTCTATAGCACTCGGCGCATTGTCAGTTTGATTGAACTCACAAGTACACGCCAATGCAAAGATGAAGCTGTGATTGAACGGATGAATTAAAGCTCAAAGAGAAGTACAAGTAGAGTGTATGCAAACATATCTAATCTAAAACACATATAATGATAACCCCCTTTCACAAAGGGGGTTACATGTGGTTTAATTGGGGGGTGACACTTGTCACCCCAAGTCCCACACAAAAAGGCTTATTTATGTTATAAGTCTTGAACTTTTCAACTTTATCCTCTTAGATCCTTAAGATATTTCTTATAAGCCCTTCAACTTAGTTTATTTTACGTTAAGACCCTTAAACATTTTCCTTTAATGCAGTTTCATCCACAAACTTTTTAATCCATGCTATTTGGTCCTTTGATTACATTTCTTTTAGTTTTTACTTTTACTAATTAGGACCTAAACTTCTTTGAAAATAGTATAGACACTATAATTAATAGTTAATACAAAAATTGCACCAGTGATTTTAGAATTCTTAGTTATTAATTATTCAAATCAGAAAAATATATGACAAAAATGCCCTTATATAAAAAATAATTATTATATTCTAAAAAATGTTTATAATATATTATTTTATTTTTTCTAAAACCCTATTAAATTTTAAATTTTAAAGTATGCCCTTCAAATAAAGTCAAATATTATTATTTTGGGTTAAATACTATTGATTTGTAACTAAATATTGATAAAATCTTGCACAATGCACCCGTTAGCTATTTCCTTATCAATTTAACTCATTGATACCTTATAGATGATTTGTAATACTTTTCTATTGGTCTTTAAATTTGTGAACGTGAAAATTGTAATGTGTATAGATGATAGAGGGTGTCGCCACAGCGGAGCACGGCTGGGTATTTGCTTGATTTCAAATTCAAGCTGTTTTTCAGTGCACACGACATCAACAAATGTTGCAAATTAAGGTTACAATCACACTCACACAATAACATCAAAGCCAATATATATGAAGCAAACAAAGTACGAAGTACTCAAATTTATTCAAACAGCAATCCATAACACACTCTGAACTCCGAATCTGAAGCAAACAAAGGAAAGGAAAAGCTTCCATATATAGGTTGGAACAGGCTACATCATCACTTGAGATCTGCAAGAAGTTACAAACCAAAATGAGCTTAATGTATATTGAAAATTTAGTGATTATAATTTAGCTTGTTTAGAAGAAGTTAATACATACCTCAACCAGCACCTGATTTGATCTCATATCACCGTAATGTCTTCGACGTGTGCAATTTTGGGCCAATCCGCACCCCCTCGTTGGCATCTCTCAGTCAATCTCGGACAACCCATAATTGTTAGTTCCCTGAGTTTAGTGAGGCGGTTCATTCCTTCGGGAAGAGATGACAACTTTGGGCACTTAATAATCATAAGGCTCTCAAGTTTAGTGAGGTTTTGCAGCCACTCCGGTAGTACCTCAAAGTTTTGACAGTTGTTAATTAGTATCGTTTCCAAAGTGCCAGAAGATTTTTCCAGAAGCAATCGTGGCAAATCTGTCAATGACTCTGAATTCCATAGTGAGAAAGTTTTAAGCCTCAACTCCAGGTGTTGGTCTTCGTCTTCCGGTTCCATGCGTAAATTTATTGCTCCACAATTTTGTACCAAAAGGTGTTCTAATTTGGTTAGAAACTTGAGGCTTCTTGGCAATGACACAACTTTAGGACACACACAGAGATTTAATGTTTGAAGTGATGTGAGGTACTGCACCCCTTCAAATAAGAATTCAAAATTGTGACAGTGAAACAAGCCCAAGTATTTAAGGGAACTCCAACATCCTGCTGGAATTTCCTTCAAATGCTTGGCTCCGATACTTAATTCTAAACTTCTAAGCCGAATAAAGCTTAGGAAACTGTCAGGCAACTGCACCAAATCAACACGAGTCATTTTCAACATTATTAAGCTTTGAAGCTTAGAGAAAGAAGAAGGAAGCTTTGTGATCTTACGACACCCTCTCAAGTCAAGGATTCGTAAATGCTTCAAAGTACCAATGGAATCCGGCAAGGCCTCCAGTGATTCATCATGTAAACGAAGTGATCTAAGATACTTAAACTTTGAGACACAAAATTCAAGAAAAGAAAGATCAATATTTCTTGGATGCTGGTGGAGAAAAACTGTTCTGACATGTTTCCGTTTCTTCAAATCTTGCGGAGCATTTACCAGTGGCTGATCATCACAAAATGATATGTGTCGAACTTTTTCATCAATAGGACCTGTCTGGGAGTACAAAGTTCTGAACTCTTTTTGTGACACATCTGATGCAAGATCATGCATTAAATCATGCACTTTGAATACAAAATAGAAGCGTCTTTGAACAACATCTTGGATGAAGCACCGTGACCATAGCTCTTTGAGATATCGATTCCCAACATCTTCCCACTCTTCCTTTCCCTTCGGAGGTTCAAGCAGTCCATTTGCCATCCAAAATAGTATCACATCATCAGTGGCGTGAGGGGTATCCTTTTTATACAATGACAGAAAAGCAAGACATCGTTGCAAAGGAGGTGGCAAATGATTGTAACTCAATTTCAACAGTGGTAAAATGCTATTTTCTTTTTTCTCAAGTTCCCATATTTCACTATCCCTTACAGACATCCACTCCCGTTCTTCGGTTTTCTCAAAAAGTAGGCTTCCTAGTGTTCTCACAGCCAAAGGAATGCCTCTGCACTTTTTTACAATTTCATCTCCAATTCTCATGAGATTTGGAAATTTTTTCTCATCGCCATCTCTAAACGCCCATCTTATAAATAAAGTCAAACAATCTTCATGAGGGAGACCTTGTAATTGATAAGGTCGCACAGAAGTCATTGTCGTTGAGGCAACCTTGAAACTTCGAGTAGTCACAATAATTTTATTTCCTGGCAAGTCACTCATTGACTCCAATAAATCTTTTAGCTCTTTCCATTTCACAGGATCTTCATTCCACACATCGTCCAGAACAAGCAAAAACTTTTCATTTTCAAAAAGACTTCGCAGATTAATTTGCAAGGCCTCCAAGGGTAAATCATCACATGGTTTTCTAGTTTTGTTGCAAATAATCTCTCGAACCAATCTTTTAACATCGAACTCCTCTGCAACACACACCCATAATTTCGTTGGGAACAACCTAGTAACTCGTTTATCATCGTAAACCATCTGAGCGAGTACCGTCTTCCCTAGACCCCCAATCCCAACAATTGGGATAACAGGAATGGTTCCACTCCCAGTTGGTTGCATTAAAAGGTTTATGATGTTTTCTTTATCCACATCTCTACCAATGACATCAGAAGACTTCACAAAGGAGATGGTCTCTCTCTTAATAACGCTACGATTGTCCCCTCCCACTCCTAAATTAAAGCTTTTCCACTCAACATCAAGTTTTTCTAACCTCCTATTGATATCTTTGATTTTATTACCCATTCTCAGATTGAATGCAGGAGAAAAAGAGTACAAGGACAAAGCAGTCAAAAGTCGTACCTTTTTGCTGATGCTTGGATTTTTTCGAACCTCTTTCTGCAGAGCTTTGCGCTCGAACTCCTCAAGCACATCTTCAGCATCATAAAAGATGTCTCTGAGCTTCCCCATACAGAGGCGCAACGTCTCATTCTGGTGCTGCTTTTGCTCAGCATCCAAAAGCACGGCTTTAATGCGGTTCATGTTATCCTGAAGCGCTTTCAAATCACTTTTGAATGCGAAGCAAACTTCTTCCATAACCAAGGGGGTTATTTTCTCCAAAACAGTTGTTGCAATGCTGAACAAGAATGACTCTGCCATAGTTGAGAGAGAGCAAGGAAAAAGGAACTATGGGGAGGATTGATGATTTCTTTAGCTGAAATTGAAAGACAGATGTGATTAATTAAGAACTCATATATATCATCAAAATCCGGGTAATATATATAGGGCTAGAATTTAAGTTGACATGGGCCACTCAACAGACTTACATACTTATAGTTGCCTTAATTTGACATATTTTCTTTCTAAGTACTTTCTACTTTTGAGTATTTTCCGAGCAAGGGGTCATAATATCTTGACGCTGATGGTCTGCCCACTGCACAGGTCATAGGGCCAGTGCCCTTTTGGAAAACCTAGTGTGAACTGTGAGGCGGTGATTAGCCCCTCCCCTTTTAGCTCCTGATAGCATTGGAAGGCTTGGGGGGCCTTACTCTATGGTTATCGAGTTGTAAAGTTGTGTTGAAATCTACGTTGGTTGGGTGTTTTAGGCGTTCCTTCAAGTCTATTTATTATGAATAATGCGATTCCGATCTTGTCACCGACAATCGATTCACATTGATTGAAAAGTTCCAAATAAAGCACACTACTAGATGATTTAAAATTCAATAATCCGGAAGCCCGCCTCGTGAGCCAAGTTGATAGACTAGAATCTCTATTATTCTACTGCTAAGTGCTAACTTTCCAAGTGGGTCAAGTGGGAATCGATTCCTTGAACTTTCCAAGTCTGCCATTTCAATGGGTTTACGATTCAAATCTCGATTGTCAATTTAAAAAAAAGGAAATGATTCGAAACCAGTTTGAAAGGTCAATTTTCATGTTTCTTTACACTCTGTTTGGTTGGGAGGAAATGGGAAGGAAAGAAGAGGGGCGGAAAGAAATGGGGAAGGAAAAGCTTCCACTGTTTGGTACAAGAGAAATAGGCTGAAGAAAAGAAGTGGAGGAGAAATGGAAGGGAAATCGGCGGCATATTATTATTTCCACCAAAATATTTCTGTACAAGAGTGGGCGGGAATAGAAAAGAAGAACTCAGCTTTTTAAAATCAATGAAAAGACCATTCTGCACTTTTTAATTGTTTCTAATTACAAAATCAACCCTTTGAAATCCAACAGATTTTTTTTAATCCCTTGGGCCTTGACCATAGGCTTTTTGCCTTTTTCAGATCTTCTTCTCCCAAACCCAACCCAAAGAAAAACTAACAAAAAAAAGATGAAAATGATTAAATCCGTTTTAATTCTGGCCAAAAAAAATCCGTTTTTAATTCATGATAAAAACAAAAATTGTCCCTTACCAGTTATATTTTTATTACTTCAATTATTATTATAAATTAATTAATAATATAACCATCCATGAAAAATGAAAAATAGAATTACAACCCTTATATTACCAGTTTACCCAATAGATAAAATCACTAAGTAAATATTATTATTTATTCATTATATATAAAAACAAAGTACTAAATATAAATTTATAATAAATTATTCACATAACTTATTTAATTTTAGTGGTTGTTTGTATAATTATTGTTCATATAATGAATTTGAACAAATTTAATCATAAATTAGAATAGGTAAAATTATAAATGATAATTTAGCTTAAAAAATGATAATTTAGAATAAGGAAAATTATAGATTTTATTGAGTAAAAGATCATTTTAGTTTATAATATTCTCGAGTTAATACGAAATGGAAATTTTAGGGCATAGCAATTACTACCCCAAGAGTTTAAGCTATACTATCACTAATTCACTATCATCCTAAAAATGATGTTTTCGACATAATTATAAAGTTTCACATTATACACCTTTTAAAAGGTTCAAAATATAGGAAAATGTTATTAAGACTAATTCTAACTCCAAATCAGTATACCCGTGATCACTTCCAGATTAATTAGATGGCAAGTTGTTAGATTGAAGAAAATATATGATTGACTAACAAAGATATTTAGAGCATTAGCCTTATAATTCTATAATCTGGAAAGTTTATAAGATACCTACCCTAAAAATCTCATAATAAAGAAGTTAATAAGGCAGCAATGATAGTTGAATACATACCTAGACCGTGGATTGATAATCCTCTGATTCGCTGACCAAGCTGTAATCATATTATACTCTTCTCCTTATATCAATTAAACCCTCAACTTATCTCAAAAAAAAATAAAAAATTAAACCCTCAACTTTTTTTTTTTACTCATGAACATGATATTGAAATGAGCTATACAATAGGAGGTAATCCTCTCCTTTACCATAATCCCATCCCGCGAATCCCAAGATTCGAACCCGATTTCCCCTTGAATACACCCTCAACCTATGTTATTATTCTATTTCACTTCTCTACGGCTCTAATTGCACTTAAACAAACATTATGGGTAGTCCTCTTCTTTCCCATAATCCCATCCCACGGGATTCGAACACGATGTTCCCTTGAATACACCCTCAACTATGTTATTATTATATTTCACTCCTCTACGGCTCTAATTGCACTTAAACAAACATCATGATGTGAAACAGTAACAGACCAAATCTTGAAATGCAGAAAACATCCTAGATTGGGGGTTTTGACTAAGGATTTACATTTTGAACATTTGATTTTTCTTATTCGGGGTCAAGACTCAAGCTTTAGAACAATTTCAAACAAATCAAAACTCAACAATCAACCGAGAGCAAGAAACCAGTTCTTGGTTGCTTTGATAATGGTCTCAATGGGAGGAGGAAATTTGACGACTTGGTTTGGTTGTTGTGGTCAATGGGTCGAGTCATCAGTCATCTAGGCGGTGGTAATGGCGACATTAGGACCATCACTTCCCTTCCAATATGGGTTCTCATTATTTCGAATGTTTTTGTTTGGTAAACAAAAAAATAAAGGAAAGAGATGATACGCCAATGATGTGGAGGAGCGGTGGTTGTGGTCCTTGTGGAGATGAACACCAGAGAGATAAGAGGGTTCTGGGCTTGGCCGTAAAGCATAGAGAGAGAGATGGGAAAAGAAGGATGTCGACATTGGCAAAGCTTGGAGTGGCCGGCGGCGGCGTCGAGAGGTGGAGAAGCAGACCGACAAGGATGAGTTTGAGTTCAGACTTCAGAAGAAGACTTGCTGACTTGTTGCCAATTCTAATTTTACTATCTTAGTGCACAGTGCCACGTCATCCAATTCTACCGAAATGGTGAAGTTGATTGGACAATTTTCATTTCAATCTAAATTGGATTGATTTAACACAAATGGCCAAAAAAAAACCCCTTAATTTAAATAAATTAATTAAATGCTTCAATGAAAATTAATCAACAAATGTTAAATGTTGCAAATTAAAGTTACAATCACACAATAACATTCAAAGCCAATATGAAGCAAACAGATCGTTCGAAGTTAACAAATTTATTGAAACAACAATCCAATAGCAATAGCATGAAGAACGCAGGGACTCTGAACTCTGAAGTAAACAAAGCAAAGGAAAATCTTCCATAGGTTGACAGGCTCCATCATCAGAAAAGATCTGCATGTAGAAGTTAAAATCAGAAATGAGCTTAACATATATTGATAGTTTAGTAATTTTTATAATTTAGCTTAGCTAGAAGTAGTTAAAACTAGTTTGTTAGAAGCAAAAGAGTGGGAGAGATTAATACATACCCAAGTGGCACCTGATTTGATGTTAAATCAGTATAATGTTTTGGATGTGCGCAATTTTGGGCCAATCTGCAGCCTCATCTCCTTGGCATCTCTCTTTCAAGGTCGGACAATGGATAATAGTTAGATGCTTGAGTGCAGGGAGGTGTTTAATGCCCTCAGGAAGAGATGGTAATTTTGGGCACTCAATAATCTCAAGTTTCTCAAGTGCAGTGAGATTTTGCAGCCATTCTGGTAGTACCTCAAGGTTATAGCACCTGAACAACCATATCCTCTTCAAAGTGAAAGCAGATCCTTCAAGAAGCAATCGTGGTAAATCCTTCAATGCTATAGACCCGAGTCCGAAGAATTCAAGGCTAAACTGAAGGTGTTTGTCTTCCTTTTCCGGTTCCATTTGAAAGTTCATTTTTGGGCACTCCATTATATGAAGGTGTTGTAATTTGGTTAAGAACTTGAGGCTTCGGGGCATTGAGACAAGCTTAGGACAATTATACATAAACATTGATCGAAGTGATGTCAGGTATTGCATTCCCTCAAACAATGATTCAGAACTTCCACAATCAATCAAGCCCAAGTATTGAAGACAACTCCAACATCCTGGTCTAATTCCCTTCAAATGCATAGCTTCGATGCTTTCTTCTAGACTTCTAAGCTTTATGAAGCTTTGCATTCCATCAGGCAACTGCATCAGAGGAACACCCTTCATTTTCAACATTATCAAGCTTTGAAGCTTATAGAAAGAAGCAGGAATCTTCTTGATATGATGGCACCCTCTCAAGTCAAGGCATCGTAAGTGCTTCAAGTTACCAATAGAATCTGGTAAGGTCTTCAATGCTGAATCTCTTAAATTAAGTACTCGAAGATACTTAAAATTTGAGACACAAAAATCAACAAAAGATAGATGATCAGTAATAATGTTTGAACTTTGTTCGAGCAAAACTGTTCGCACCTGCTTTTGTTTCTTCAGAGCCTGTGGAACTTTCACCAATGGCTGATCAGCACAAAATGATAAATGTCGAATTTCTTCATCAATGCTATCCGTCTTGGAGTTCAACATTTTGCACTCTTTTTGTGAGACATGTAATGCAAGATCATGTATCAAATCATGCACTTTAAATTTAATATAGAAGCCGTTATGTTCAACATCTTGGATGAAGCACCTTGACCATAACTCATTCAAATATCGATTCCCAACATCTTCCCACTCTTCATTATTTTGCGTTGGATGTTCAAGCAGTCCATTAGCCATCCAAAATAGGATGACATCATCACTGTGGTGAAAGTAATCTTTCTTGTACAGTGACAGAAAGGCAAGACATCGTTGCAAATGAGGTGGCAAATTGTTGTAGCTCAATTTCAACGTTGGCAAAATACCAGTTTCACATTGCTGCTCAAGTCTCCATATTTCATTATCTCTTATAGAAATCCACTCCCTTCTATCAGTTTTCAAAAAGAGTAGGCTTGCTAATGTTCTCACAGCCAAAGGAACCCCTTTGCATTTATCTACAATCTCTTCCCCAATGCTCATGAGATTAGGATATCGTCTCTCATCACCATCCTTGAAGGCCCATTTTACAAACAAAGTTACACAATCTTTATTAGGAAGACCTTTCAGTTGATAAGGGTGAATATTATTAGTACTCATTATTTCTGCAACCTTCAAGTTCCGGGTGGTCACAATGATTTTGTTCTCAGACAAATCAGTGAATGACTTCAACAGATCTCTTAACTCATACCATTTCGCTTGATCGTCATTCCACACATCATCTAGAACCAGCAAAAACTTCTCATTAGCCAGAAGTCTTCGCAGCAAAGATTGTAAGTCATCCAGAGTACTCTCGCTGGGAACGACTGAATCATCAAATTTTGCTCTTTTTGTAGAGGAAATAATCAGCCTAAGCAATCTAGCAAGATCAAACTCCTCTGCAACACACACCCATATTCTCAATGGGAAAAGCTTAGCAACTTGTTCATCATTGTAAACAAACTGAGCAAGTGTAGTCTTCCCGAGACCCCCAATTCCAACAATGGGGATGACAGGGATAAATTCACCCTCATTTGGCTTCATCAAAAGATTTACAATTTTTTCTTTATCAACATCTCTACCAATCACATCAGAACAATTCACAAAAGAGTGGGTCATATCCCTACGATTAACATGACGATTATCCTCACGCTGTACTAAATTAAACGAATTCCACTCAGCAACAACTTGTTTTAACCTCTCATTAATACCTTTGATTTTATGACCCGTCTTTGAATTTGAATGTAATGCAAGAGGAAAATTAGAGCATGAAGCCAAACATCGTACCTGTATGCTGGCGCTGGGATGATTTGCAACCTCTTTTCGAACAGCTTCACATTCAAACTCATCGAGCACATCCTCAGCATCATAAAAGATGTCTCTGAGCTTCCACATACAGCGGCGCAATTTTTCATTCTGGTGCTGCAGCCGCTCTGCATCCACAAGCACGACTTTGATATTGTTCAGAGTGTCCTGGATCTCTTTCAAATCGGTTTTGAACGTCATGCGAACTTCTTCCTTGACAAAGGGGGTCACTTTTTGCAAAATAATTGTTGCAATGTTGAACAGAAATGATTCTGCCATTGTTGAGAGAGATCAGCAAGGAAAAAGGAACTATGGGGATGATTTTTTTTAGGTGAAATTGGAAGAAGAGATGGTTAATTAATTAAGAAAATTCATATTATCAGAAGAAAATTGATATTATCAGAATCCGGGGCCAGTGTCCGGACCTTAACAGACTTGAATACTGACAGTTGCCTTAATTTGACATTTCTTGATTCTTCTTTGACGTTGATGGTCAGTGGCCTTTTGGAAAAAAAGGAAAACCTAGTGTAATGTGAGGCGGGAATTAGCGCCTGTTCTGTTGCCCCTAATGGCAATGGAAGGAAAGTCTCCGCTCTGGTTGGGTGGTTTAGTACTAGTTTACTACTACTCTAATACTCTGTCTCTATGGTTGGGTGGTTTATTTTTTTTTTTTCATGGTGAAAACTGTTTAGGCTTTCCTTCAATAATGCGATCCCGGTCTTGTCACCGACAAAAGATTTCGCACTGATTGTGATTGAAAAGTTTTACTATATATATATATAAGCACAGTAGTAGATGATTTAAAAATTAAAATTCAATAGTTTGGAAGCCCGGCTCACGTTTGGGTCAAGTGGAAATTGATTCGTTTAGGGTAAAGGTGTGGATTTTAATTTTGTTTTTGACAACCTTTTGCTCTAATCGAAGGTAAAATTGTCAATTTTAATTTTTAACTCCCCTCGTCAAAAGTCTGTTAATGATTTTTTTTTTTAAAGGTGGTAATTAGCAGGACAAAGTTAGACTATTTTTCGTTTTTTGTTTTTTCACAAAACAATATGATATATTATTTATATTAATATAAATTGGACATTAGATATAATAGCAAAGGCTTGGATTGATGAAATTCCTTAGAAGCTCTAGTTTCTAGTGCATTTCTTGCTAAAACATTTGCTACATGCTTAGGCTTTGAACTCTGAATCTGAAGCAAACAAAGGAAATGCTTCCATAGGTTGACAGGCCGTTCATCATGACATAAGATCTATTGCATGTAGAAATTAAATACCAAAAAGATGAGCTAAAACATATTATATGTAGTAAACGAAGCCAAGTGCTTCAAAAACCAGAGATATTTTAATGAGATAAGTGGTTTCATTCCAAATTAAGGGCAAAGCCAAGTCAGAACACATCAAACAGGTGAAACAGAGTATGTAAAACACATGATCATGTCATTGTCTCGGATACATAATATCAACATATCTTAAACACTAACACTCCTAATCAATTAGTATTACATTATGACGTCAATAATCCCTTAAAAGCCCTTGAATTGAAGGCAACATGCATTGACACGACACAAATCGGAATCAAACAAATTGTTGAAAGCTTCCAGCCTCTCCAATCTCCATACCCTGCAGGCTTTGGCTAAATTATCCAACCCGAGAGCTACAAGCAATGGTTTCAAATGAATTTAGCTCATTTCTTTTTATTAAAGAGGAGCAAACAAACTAATCAAAGAGCAAGTTGATTTTAATCTTTGTTCCTATTTATCCTTTTCCTTGTTACATTATGCTTATCTAAAGTAAAATATTATTGGCAAATATCTCAACCAGTTCGTATAGCTGTGATATATAGTATCAGAGGAAAAAATAAAACAAATCTAGAGAAGAAATGAAAATTTCTAGTATAAAACCTGCTGAAGACAAAACTTAATGACTTCATGATTGAATCTCACCTGCTGCTTCTTTATTTTCACCAAAGCGTCTGCTTTATTTACCTGTGACTTCAAAAGATACAGATTACTATCAGAACTTACAAATTTAGTATTCATATACTGCGAACATAAATCATATAATCAATTTTAACTAGCCTGCAGAATCATTTGATAAGGAAATACGAATGAAAATGTTAGGGTATATCAATTACTACTCCAAGAGTTTAAGCTACACTATTACTATCATCCTAAAATGATGTTTTCGACATAATAATGAAGTTCCACATTATATACCTTTTAAAAGGTTCAAAATATAGGAAAATGTTATTAAGACTAATTCTAACTCCAAATAGTTAACTTAACTCCTCAAAAACACCCTGGGAATATACCTGTTATCACTTCCAGATTAATTAGAAGGCAAATTGTTAAATTGAGGAAAATATATGATTGACTAACAAAGATATTTAGAACATTAGCCTTATAATTCTATAATCTGGAGAGTTTATAAGGTACCTACCCTAAATCTCATAAAGATGTTAATAAGGCAGCAATGATAGTTGAATACATACCTAGACTGTGGATTGATAATCCTCGGATGTTCAATATGAACCTCTTGAGTCTAAGACCATTGAGCACCTACTTGAGGCTGACAATTTTGGCTCAATGCAGGACATTCTTGAATCTTTACTTGTTTAAGTGCAGTGAGGCGATTCAGTCCTTGTGGAAGAGAGGATAACATTGGACAATTTTGAAGCTCCAGCCTCCGAAGTGATGTGAGATTTTGAATACATTCAGGTAGTACCTTAAAGTTTGGACAATTCCTGATTAGCATAATCTGAAAAGTGCTAGCTGATCCTTGAAGAAGCAATCGTGGCAGATCCTCCAATACTTCTAATCCCCATATTGTTAAAGTTTTAAGCCGCAAGTGAAGGTCTCTGTCTTCTCCTTCTGGTTCCATGCGTAAATTGATATTTTGGCAGCCAGCAATTTCAATTTCCTCTAATTTGGTCAGGAATTTCAGACTTGTAGGGAGTGAGACCAATCTTGAACAGTAGCGGATTACCAATCTTCTAAGCGATCTGAGGTGCTCCATCCCACCAAACATAGATTCTACCATATTACAATCGTACAAGTGTAACAACTGAAGCGAACTCCAACTTCCTGGCTGAATATCCCTTGAAAACCAAGCACTGTTGTTATCTCTAGACATCTGAGACTGATCAAGATTTGCAGATTTTCAGGTAGTTCTATCAGTGGAACACCGAGTAAGCATAATGTTAGCAAGCTTTGAAGTTTACAGATAGAATTTGGAAGTTTCCTCATTCCACGACAGAAGCTCAAGTCAAGATATCTTAAAAGCTTCAATGTAGAAATGGAGTTAGGTAAAACCTCTAACAATGTGGAGGATAGATCAAGTACACG
>AWWV01014263.1:0-37455 GCA_001974805.1 Corchorus capsularis
ATAGTGAACAACTGTGTCCATTTGTGGAGACAACATTTGAACTTCGTGTAGTCACAATAATTCTACTTTGGTGAAAGTTACTTGTTGACATCAATAAATCTCTCAACTCAATCCATTTAACATGATCTTCATTCCATACATCATCCAAAACCAGCAGAAACGTCTTACCATTTAAAAGACGTTGCAAATGATCTTTCAACTCATTAATGGGTAGGCCATCATATCTTTTCTTACTTGTTATGTTGTTGATTATCTTAGTGAGCAGCTTAGCAAGATCAAACTCCACTGATACCCATACCCATATCTTTAAGGAGAACAGCCCAGTAATCCGGTCATCGTTGTACACGAATTGAGCAAGTGTGGTTTTACCTAGACCTCCAATTCCAACTATGGAGATGATGGGGATGTTTCCAACCTCACTTTGAATCGTTATAAGGTTTACAATGTTATCTTTATCCTTCTTCCTACCGATGACATCAGAAGAATTGACAAAAGAATGGGTATCTCTATTAATAACTTGCCGGTTATCTGCATGTTCTCCTAAATTAAATCTTCTCCAATCAACAGCAATGCTATCTAGTCTCTGATTGATATCTCTGATTTTATGACCCATTTTGAAAGAGAATGCAAGTGGAATAGAGCAATAAGCACTAAAACATCTTACCAACTTTTTGGTGCTTGCACTCTTGTTGAAGCTATCAAGGTTGCAGGTCAGGAAAGGAGGGATGCCTTTGCTAGTGCTAGCTTCAGAGTTGGTTAAGGATTTACGGTTTAGTAGCTGCCTAGCTGCACAGGGACCTCCTTCCTCATAGCTTCACAGTCAAACTCATCAAGTACATCTTCAGCATCGTAAAATATGTCTCTGAGTTTTCCCAGACAGAGCTGCAGCTCCTTGTTGTGATGCTGCTGCCTCTCAGCGTCCATGAGCACGGCTTTGATGCTGGTCAAGGTCTCCTGAAACTTTTCCAGATCACTTTCAACAATCCATGCCAAGCCAACTTCCTGAATAGCACGGTTCGCTAACTTTGCCAAAACTCTTTCTGCAATGTTGAATAAGAATGATTCAGCCATAACTTCACTCTAAAATTCAAGGGAAGACAAAGGTGATTAGTACAAGGCCAAGGTAAATCGTCTGGTTTGATGGAAGGACAAGTCAATGTCTGAAATGAAGTTAAAAGAGTAGAGATTTCTTTTTATTTAAGCAATATATTGACTTTGCCCCTTCAGCCAATCTTGATAATTGCCTTACAAAAGTGTACAAGAGTTTCTCATTTGAATAAACAAAATTAATATATATGCCAGATGTTGATGGTCCATCCCATTGCCAACTAGGTAACAAGATTTCTCTCAATGAAACAACTACCATTGTCAAATATTTCTAGGTTGTTGATTTTATCACTTAATAAAAATACCAATAACAGTAAAGCCTTAGTTTCTCCATGTTAAATCCCAAAGGGACCTAAATTCCTTTTGCGGTTTGTCTGACCTCCTCAGTACTAGATGAATGCAAACAGAACCATTGCCAAAAACTTATTCATACTAAATTCAGGAAAAAAAAAAATTTACAATTTACATAATTCTGCAGCATCCTCCTCAACCTATGGCAACGCAGCGTCAAATGCACATATGTTACTGTGTCACTTAATGATTTTATTTTCATTTCCAGGCAAGTCACTTAATGTCAATAAATCTCTCAGCTCAACCCATTTTGCCCGATTTTCATTCCAAACATCATCTAGAATGAGCAAAAACTTTTTGTTAACCAAAAGACTTCGAACAAGAGTTTGCAAGGCATCCAATGTTTTATCATCACATTTTTCTTTAGTTATAGAGTATATAATCTCCTTAAGCAATCTAGTAAGATCAAACTTCTCCCCTACACAAACCCATATTCTCAATGGGAAAAACTTAGCAACATCATTATCGTTATAGACACACTGAGTAAACATAGTCTTCCCCAAACCCCCAATTCCAACAATAGGGATGACAGAGATGTTGCTGCTCTTGCTTGGTTTCATTAAAAGCTTTACAAATTCTCTCTTATCCTCATCTCTACCAATGACATCAGAAGAATTCCCATAAGAGTGAGTTTCCCTATGAATGACAAGTCGATTATCAACTTTCTGTCCTAGATTAAAAAGGGTCCACTCAGCTGTAATTTTATCAAATCTCTCATTGATCTTTCTGATTTTAGGTCCAATTCTTACAGAGATGTCAGAAAATGGAAGTGGGAAAGAGCATGATGAAGGAGCTAGTACCTTTCTGCTGCTGCTTGGATGATTCATGTCCTTTTTTCAAACAGCTTCGCATTCGAATTCATCAAGAACATCTTCAGCATCATAAAAGATGTCTCTGAGCTTCCACATACAGAGGCGCAACCGCTCATTCTGGTGCTGCTGCCGCTGCCGCTCAGCATCCAAAAGCACAGCTTTGAAGGTGCTCATGGTCTCTTGGAGCTTCCTCAAATCGCTTTTAACATTTGCCGAGCTAAGTGCTTCACCTACAAGGAAAGCTATTTTTTCCAGAACCCTTTCTGCAATGTTGAACAGAAATGATTCTGCCATAATTAGTCAGAAAATTGATTAAACAGGGAAGTTCAGGTGAAAGAGAGATGATGAAAATGTTTTGTTTGAATAACCAGTACTGAATATCCCCAAGCTGCCTTTATTTGTCTTGTTTACAAATGAAGCTTTGGTTTCATAGTGGACTGTGAGTCTTTGAGATATGCATAACTTACTTTGTTAGTCTTTCCGAGTAATTTCATTTCATTTGAACTAACCCCATTATACAATAATAATATATTTTTATATTGGTTTTGACGTTGAGGGCAGATTCCTTTTTCCTGGCTGCCTTTAGTTTGCACTTTGCAGTGGATTCCCAAAATTTAACCAAAAAGATTTTGAAAACTTGCAGTTGAGTTAACTTTGCTAGTCTTTAATCCCCAATAATCAATGCAAATGTCAACAATATCATATCCAATTCCTCAAAAAAAAAAAAATATAATAAATAAATAAAAATCATATCCAAATTTCGTTTTTGAAGAATATCGTATCCAAAATTTTTTTTTTTTTTGAAGAATACTATATCCAAATTTCGTCTATTAAATATAAAACAGAAATGATTGAATAATGAATGTCGAAATTCAGAATTAAGAAATTGCTATGTTCTTTCAAATGTTTTAAAATTGCTATTACATCTCTCGTGGAGAATTGATTAAGTATATGAAAGATAAGCCCTCAAACTATGCAAAAATTGTTTCACTATTCTATTTCACTCCTCTACTGCTCTAACTGGAACTTGAAAGGTCATGTGAAACAGTAAAAGACCAAATCTTGAAATGCAGAAAACATCCTAAGTTTGGGGTTTTGACTAAGGATTTCATTTTGAAATGTTGTGTTTTTTTTTCTTTTTTCTTTTTTTTTTTGGGGTTCAAGAGTCAAGACTCCAGCTTTACCAACAATTTCAAACAAATCAAAAATCAACAATCACCCAGAGCAAGAAATAGTTACCAGTTCATGGTGGCTCCGATGATATGTCTCAGTCGGATGAGGACATATGACGGCTTGGTTTGGTTGTTGAGCTCATGGGTCAGTCATCTAGGCGGTGGTGGTAATGGAGTAATGGCGGCATTGGGACCATCACTTCCCTTCCGATATGGGTTTCCGTTACTTCGAATGTTTTTGTTTGATAAACAAATAGTAAAAGAAAGAGATAATACGCCATTGATGTGGAGGAGCGGCGGTTGTGGTCCTTGTAAAGCAGAGAGAGAGATGGTAAAGAAGGATATCGACATTGGCAAACCTTCGCCGGCGTCGAGAGGGGGAGAAGCGGACCGACAAGGAAGAGTTTGTTATATTGAGACTTTAGAAGACTTGCTGACTTGTTGCCATCTAATTTTATTGCACACAAGTGCCATGTCATCCTATTGTACCCTAAAATAAATTGGGTTGGATTAATTTAAAATAATAAATAAATTAAATGCTCATGAAAACTTTGCAAAACCAATGCCAAATCCATTGCAATTGACAAAGCAAAAACTTCCTTCATTAGCAAAAGCAGATTCAACAGTCCCTCTTCAGCTGAATCATAGTTAAACTGCAATGCAGCAATCAAGTTTTTGCTTGAATAAACATAATTCATCCCAAAGCTAGCTCCAAACAAAAATTCCAAGTTTTATTGTAGTTGTTGAAATTATATCATTCATCACATTTTCATGATCCTAACTCCAAAGAAAACAACTGACAGACAAAATACAACAGATGAAAAAATAGCAGCATTAGGGTGCATGAAAAAAGACATAATTGGTCCAGCAACTTTCTTAAGTGTTCATGACATTTGCAAATTAAAGTTACAATCAAAGCATGACTCTGAACTCTGAAGCATAAAAAATAAAAGGCCCCCAGATCAATTCAAATAACAATCCATATACATAACATGAATGCAGAGATTCTCAACTATGAAGCAAATGAAGGAAAAAAAACTTCCATAGGCACTGCAGGCTTTCACAGTCATAACCAGGCTAACCAGCGTACCATCTGCTGCAAGTAATAGTTATATACCAAAATTAGTTAAGGTGTATATATACAAACAAGAAAAGCCAACTTTGACAGCATTTATATTTCATGTTGGTGACTATAACGATAACCAGTTTCAGGGGGCAAAAATTAACATATATATAATCTCTCCATGGAGAAGCAACATATAGAGCTAGTGGTTTACCATTATACATACCTCAATCGGAGCTTGATTACATATATTATATCAATGACATGTCTTGAACATGGGCAATTTTGGGCCAATCTGCACCCCCATCTCGTTGGCATCTCTCACTCAACCTTGGACAACCCATAATTGTTAGTTGCCTGAGTGCAGTGAGGCGATTCATTCCCTCGGGAAGAGATGACAATTTTGGGCACTCTACAATCTCGAGTTTCTCAAGTGAAGTGAGATTTTGCAGCCACTCTGGTAGTACCTCAAGGTTATAACACCTGGACAATGACATCCTCTGCAAAGTGCTGGAAGATTTTTCAAGAAGCAATCGTGGCAAATCCTTCAATGCATCTAAATCCTCTAATGAGATAGTTTTAAGGCTCAACTGAAGGTGTTGGTCTTCTTCCTGTTTCAGTTCCATGTCTAAATTGATTGCTCCACACTTATGTACCAAAAGGTGCTCTAATTTCATTAGGAATTTCAGACTTCGAGGCAATGAGACAAGTTTAGGGCAAACAGACAGAAATAGTATTCGGAGTGATGTCAGCAATTGCATTCCTTCAAATAATGATTCCAAACTTTCACAATAAAACAAGCCCAAGTATTGAAGAGAACTCCAACATCCTTGTCGAATTTCCTTCAAATGCGTAGCTCCAATACTTATTTCTAGACATCTAAGCCTAAGAAAGCTTTGCATTCTGTCTGGCAACTGCATCAAAGGAACACCACTCATTTTTAACATTACCAAGCTTCGAAGCTTATAGAAAGAGCCGGGAATCTTTCTGATTTGACGACACCCTCTCAAGTCAAGGTATCGTAAGTGCTTCAAGGTGCCAATGGAATCTGGTAAGGCCTTCAATGATGAATTTCTAAAACTAAGTACTCGAAGATACTTAAAGTTGGAGACACAAAAGTCAACAAAAGATAGGTTTATAGCGTTTGAACTTTGTTGGAGAAAAACTGTTCGGACATGCGCCTTCCCTGTCTTCAGAGCTTGTGGAACTTTTCCTAATGGCTGATCATCACAAAATGATAAGTGTCGAACTTTTTCATCAATGCTTTCGGTCTGGGACTGGGAGTACATATTTTTGCACTCTTTTTGTGAGACGTCTAATGCAAGATCATGTATCAAATCATGCACTTTAAATCTAAAATAGAAGCACTTATCTTCAACATATTGGATGAAGCACCTTGACCATAACTCTTTCAAATATCGGTTCCCAACATCTTCCCATCCTTCGTTTTTTTCTGGATGTTGAAGCAGTCCATTTGCCATCCAAAATTGGATGATATCATCACTATGGTGAAGCTGATCATTTTTATACAATGACAGACAAGCAAGACAACGCTGCAAATAAGGTGGCAAGTAATTGTAACTCAATTTCAACACCGGTAAAAAGTCATGTTCACTTTGCTCAAGTCTCCATATTTCACCATCTCTTATAGACTTCCACTCACTTTCATCGGTTTTCAGAAAAAGGAGACTTCCTAGTGTTCTCACAGCCAAAGGGATCCCTTTGCATTTTCTAACAATTTCTTCTCCAATTCTCATGAGATTTGGATATCGATTCTCCTCACCATCATTAAAAGCCCATCTTTTAAACAAAGCCAAACAATCTTCATGAGGGAGACCTTTTAATTCGTAAGGGAGCATAGAGCTCATTACTGAGGCAACCTTGAAACTTTGTGTAGTGACAATGATTTTATTTTCAGGCAAGTCAGTTAATGACATCAATAAATCTCTTAGCTCAATCCATTTCACACGATTTTCATTCCACACATCATCAAGAACAAGCAAAAACTTCTTACTAAGCAGAAGACTCCGAAGATGAGTTTGCAAAGCATCCAATGTTGAATGAACACAATGTTCATCAGTTATAGAGTAAATAATCTCCTTCAGCAATCTAGTAAGATTAAAGTTTTCTCCAACACAAACCCAAATTTTCAATGGGAAAAGCTTAGTAACTCGTTCATCATTATAGACGAATTGAGTAAGCATAGTCTTCCCTAGACCCCCGATTCCATCTATAGAGATAACTGGGATATTATTGTTGCCATTATTGCTTGGTTTGGTTAAAAGGTTTACAATGTTTTCTTTATCAACATCTCTACCAATCACATCAGAAGAATTCACAAAAGAGTGGGTCTCCCTATGAATAACAAGTCGGCTGTCAACTTGCTGCCTTAAATTAAACAAAGTCCACTCAGTGGTAACATCATTAAACCTTTGATTAATCTCTCTGATTTTATGTCTCAATTTTCTAGGGAATACAAGTGGCAAAGAGCATAAAGACATAAATCGTACCTTCCTTCTGTCATCCTCTTCTCGAACAGCTTCACATTCAATCTCATCAAGAACATCTTCAGCATCATAAAAGATGTCTCTGAGTTTCCACATACAAAGGCGCAACATTTCGTTCTGGAGCTGTTGCCGCTCTGCATCCAAAAGCACAGCTTTGAAGGTGTTCATGGTCTCCTGGAGCCTTCTCAAATCGCTTTTAACATCTACCAAGCTAATTACTTCATCTACAACAATGGAGGCTATTTTTTCCAGAACCCTTTCTGCAATGTTGAAGAGAAATGTTTCTGCCATAATTAGGAAAACAATACAAGGAAGTATAGTAATTGTTTAGGGAGAGAGATCGGAGACTTTATTAATTTGACTAAAACTTTTTTAACTTTTGTTTGTTGAGAAAAAAAATGATACTGTATTTTACTGTTTTAAAGGAAGCTGCTTTTATAATATTTTTATTTTATAAATGGCCAATTAAGTTCAAGGGGTTGGTTGTACTTCATTTTCATGGCCCCGCTACTAATTCCAAATTAGCAGTCTTAAAAACTGGCATCAAGCATGCATATGTAAAAGTTTCCTCCGGTTTGCGGATCAAGATTCCATCATTTTGTAGCATCATGTGAAACAGTAATAGACCAAATCTTGAAATGCAGAAAACATCCTAGATTTGGGGGTTTTGACTAAGGATTTACATTTTGAACATTTGATTTTTCTTATTCGGGGTCAAGACTCAAGCTTTAGAACAATTTCAAACAAACCAAAACTCAACAATCAACCGAGAGCAAGAAATAGTTACCAGTTATTGGTTGCTCCGATAATGGTCTCAGTCGGAGGAGGACATCCGACGGCTTGGTTTGGTTGTTGTGCTCAATGGGTCAAGTCATCAATCATCTAGGCGGCGCTAATGGCGACATTGGGACCATCACTTCCCTCCCGATATGGGTTCTCGTTAGTTCGAATGCTTTTGTTTGATAAACAAATAATAAAAGGAAGAGACAATACGCCAATGTTGTGGAGGGCGGCGGTTGTGGTCCCTGTGGAGTGGAACACCAGAGATACAAAAGGGTTTTGGGCTTGGCTGTAAAACATCGAAAGAGAAATGGGAAAAGAAGGATATCGACATTGGCAAAGCTTGGAGTGGCCGGCGGCGGCGTCGAGAGGGGGAGAAACGGACCGACAAGGATGAGTTTGTTGTGCTCAGACTTCAGAAGACTTATTGCCATCTAATTTTAGTGCACAAGTGCCATGTCATCTTATTCTACCGAAATTGGATTAATTTAAAATTTAAATACTAAATTAAATGCTTATGAAAACTTTGCAACAAAATGTGCCTACCCCCATTATAATTGAGTGATTGACAACAAAGCAAAAGCTTTCTTAATTAGCTACTTATATTAGTAGGCACGTTTGCAGTGTACACAAAAACTCTGAATTCTAAAGCAAACCAAGTACAACGTACAATCTTAGAGATTACTTGCAAGATTTTCAACTACGGAGCAGAAAGAATAAAAGCTTTCCATAGCCTGCATGCATAGTTAAAACTTAAAAACCAAATGACCAACCGGAAGAGCCTTAAACATGGTTTTTGGTTTCTTATTGAGATGAGAGTTAATCCGAATTGTTTATTCATTTATACACAAAATCATGCTAACTAATTCATGTTCAATGGAGCCTTATAAAAACTTCTCAAGCTGTTTTAGAAGTCTGTTTTCCTCTAAAGACCGAGTTTCAAAAGAAAATAAAAGAACACAAAAGGTGAACACAAGTAAACAGAGTTTTACTCCTAGACTAAGGAGTTTCTCTTTCTCACACTCAATATGTATACATGTGATGATGTGAATAACTTAAAGCAGCAAATAGAAATCCATTGGCAAAAGGTTCGTTCCCACTTTCCCCTTCCCTTTCTTTTTACCCGCATACAGTTAAAGGGCCAAGTTCAAAGCAAAAATTTCCCAATCCCAATCCCAATCCCAATATTTCTTGGAATCAAAGCTAATTTCTAGATGAGATGATCCTAATTCCCAAGGAAACAGAGAGTAGCAAAGACAAAATGGAATAAATGAACAATATAGCTTTATAGCAGAGTTTATGCAAATTACAAACACATTATTCTGCAATCTGTTTCGATCGGTAGACATCAACAACTATTGTAGACTAAAGTTACAATCACATGCATTTAAATCTTAAGGAAACATTATAAAACGCTAGAAATTAATGAAAATTACACGATCATGGACTCTGAACTCTGAATAAAAGAGAAAAAAAAAAGTTTCCATATATATGCTACAGGCCGCCGCTGTCTTTATAGATCATTAGATCTGCTGCATCTGTAATAGTTTAATGCCAAAATTAGTTAACATAAATCTATCTATATATTAATGAAAACCCAAGTTTGGAAGTAATTATAGAAGATAAACAATGTATGTTATGTATTTCATAGTTCATACTCTCCAGAGGTTACCAAAATCTATGATACCAGAATAATAAGTAAACAGAAACATAAAAGAATGCCTTTAGTGAAGAAGCAGTACAAGAGAAGAAACATATAGAGAAGCAACAGATAGAGATTACTATGTACCTCAACTATAGCTTGATTTCATCTTATATCAATGTAACGTCCTGGACGTGAGCAATTTTGGGCCAATCTGCACCTCCATCTCGTCGGCATCTCTGGCTCAACCTTGGACAACCGCTAATTCTTAGTTGCCTGAGTGCACTGAGGCGATTCATTCCCTCCGGAAGAGATGACAATTTTGGGCACTCAACAATCTCAAGTTTCTCAAGTGAAGTGAGATTTTGCAGCCAATCTGGTAGAACCTCAAGGTTGTAACACCTGAACAATGTTATCCGTTGCAAAGTGCTAGAAGATCCTTCAAGAAGCAATCGTGGCAAATCTGTCAATGTATCTGCCTGAAATACAGTGAAAGTTTTAAGGCTCAACTGAAGGTGTTGATCTTCTTCCTCTTCTGGTTCCATGTGTAAATTGATTGCTCCGCACCTTTGTATCAATAGGTGTTCTAATTTGGTTAGGAATTTCAGGCTTCGTGGCAATGAGACAAGTTTAGGACAAAGAAACATATTTAAGGTTCGAAGTGATGTGAGGTATTGAATTTCTTCAAATAACAATTCAAAATCACAAATAAACAAGCCCAAGTATTGAAGAGAAGGCCAACATCCTGGTTGAATCCCCACTGAATGCAAAGCTCCGATACTTATTTCTAGATACCTAAGCCTAACAAAACTTTGCATTTTGTGCAGCTGCACCGAAGGAACACCCATCATTTTTAACATTACCAAGCTTTGAAGCTTATAGAAAGAACCAGGAATCTTTCTGATATGACGACACCCTCTCAAGCCAAGGTATCGTAAGTGCTTCAAGGTACCAATGGAATCCGGTAAGGCCTTCAATGGTGAACCGCTTAAATCAAGTGCTCGAAGATACTTAAAATTTGAGACACAAAATTTAACAAAAGATAGATCGATAAAGCCTGAACTTTGTTGCGAAAGAACTGTTCGGACATGCTTTCTGTTCTTCAAAGCTTGTGGAAACTTCACTAATTGCCTATCATCACAAAATGATAAATGTCGAACTTTTTCATCAATACTCTCTGTTTGAGAGTACAAAATTTTGCACTCCTTTTGTGAGACATCTAGCAGAAGATCATGTATCAAATCATGCACTTTAAATACAAAATAGAAGCGTCTAATTTCAACATCTTGGATGAAGCACCTTGACCATAACTCTTTCAAATACCGCTTCCCAACATCTTCCCACTCTTCATTTTCCTTTGGATGTTCAAGCAGTCCATTAGCCATCCAAAATAGGATGACATCATCACTAGGCTGAAGGTAATCCTTTTTATACAATGACAGACAAGCAAGGCAACGCTGCAAATTAGGTGGCAGATAATTGTAACTCAATTTCAAAACTGGTAAAATGTCATTTTCACTTTGCTCAAGTCTCCATATTTCACTATCTCTTATAGCCATCCACTCACTCTCATCAGTTTTGGTAAAAAGTAGGCTTCCTAGTGTTCTCACAGCCAAAGGAATCCCTTTGCATTTGTTAACAATTTCTTCTCCAATTCTCATGAGATTTGGATACCGTCCCTTATCTCCGTCATTAAAAGCCCATTTTCTGAACAAACTCAAACAATCATTATAAGGGAGACCTTTTAATTTGTAAGGGGGCATAAAACTCATTATGGAGGCAACCGTGAAGCTCCGAGTCGTGACAATGATTTTATTTTCAATTATAGGCGAACCAGCAGTTAATGACATCAATAAATCTTTTAGCTCAATCCATTTCACACGGTTTTCATTCCACACATCATCTAGAACAAGCAAAAACTTTTTATTAATTAAAAGACTCCGCAAATGAGTTTGCAAGGCATCCAATGTTGCATCATCACATTTTTCTTTAGTTATGGAGTAAATAATGTCCTTGAGCAATCTACTAAGAGAAAACTCCTCTCCTACACACACCCATATTCTCACTGGGAAAAACTCAGCAACTTGCTTATCGTTATAGACAAATTGAGTAAACATAGTCTTCCCCAGACCCCCAATTCCAACTATAGGGATGACAGAGATGTTGTTGCTCTCACTTGGTTGCATTAAAAGCTTTACAATTTCTCTCTTGTCCTCATCTCTACCAATGACATCAGAAGAATTCACATAAGAGTGAGTTTCCCTATGCATAACAAGTCTGTTATCAATTTGCTGTCCTAGATTAAAAAGGGTCCACTCAGCTGTAATTTTATCAAACCTCTCATTGATCTCTCTGATTTTAGGTCCAATTTTTACAGAGACGTCAGAGAATGGAACTGGGAAAGAGCATGAAGACATAAATGGTACCTTTTTGCTGCTGCTTGGATGAACAGCTTGGCATTCAATTTCATCGAGCACATCTTCAGCATCATAAAAGATGTCTCTGAGCTTCCACATACAGAGGTGCAACCGCTCATTCTGGTGCTGCTGCCGCTCAGCATCCAAAAGCACAGCTTTGAAGGTGCTCATGGTCTCTTGGAGCTTCCTCAAATCGCTTTTAACATTTGCCGAGCTAAGTGCTTCACCTACAAGGAAAGCTATTTTTTCCAGAACCCTTTCTGCAATGTTGAACAGAAATGATTCTGCCATAATTAGTCAGAGCAATGATTAAACAGGGAAGTTCAGGTGAAAGAGGTGATGAAAAATTTTTGTTTGAACAACCAGTATTGTATATTCCCAAGTTGCCTTTATTTGTCTTGTTTACATATGAAGCTTTGGTTTCATAGTTGACTTTGAGATATAACCTAACTTTGTCTTGTTTACAATTATATATTTGTGCAAAAAAAAAATAAAAATAATAATAATACAATTATATATTTTCAAGATTTTCAAGACTTGCAGTTTTGTTGACTTTGCTAGCCAATCAAGAAGAACCAATGCGAATGCAAGATAGAATATTCATATTTCTTTTATTAATTGAAACAGAAAATATTGAATAAAGAATGTCGAAATTCAGAATCAAAGAAATTGCCACGTTGTTTCTAGTGTTGTAAATTTGTTGGACGGTTCAGTAAGAACTAAGAATGAAAAAGAACCTTCAAACTATGCTAAAACTGTTTGTTAAATCCATACTTTACTCCCTCTATCAATTTAGCCCTCAACTATTTTACTACTATTCTATTTCACTCCTCTAAGATACACCTCTAAAACTTGAAACTTCATGTGAAACAGTAATAACAGATTACAGACCAAATCTTGAAATGCAGAAAACATCCTAGGTTTGGGGTTTGAGTCTTTTGACTAAGGATTTACATTTTGAAAATCAAGGGGTCAAGAATCAAGCTTTACAACAATTTTAAACAAATCAAAACTCAACTCAAAAATTAATTTTAGAGCAAGAAATAGTTACCGGTTCTTGTTTGCTCTGATAATGGTGTCAGTCGGAGGAGGACATTTAACGGCTTGGTTTGGTTGTTATGCTCATGGGTCAGTCATGTAGGCGGTGGTAATGGCGACATTGGTACCATCACTTCCCTTCCAATGTGTATTCTCGTTAGTTGGAATGTTTTTTGTTTGATAAACAAATAAAGGAAAAAGATGATACGCCATTGATGTGGAGAAGGGCGGTGGGCTTGGCTGTAAAGCATAGAAAGAGAGAGATGTGAAAAAAGGATATCGACATTGGTTAAGCTTGGAGTGGCCGCCGCCGGCGTTGAGAGAGGGAGAAGCAGACCGACAAGGATGAGTTTTTTGTGCTAAGACTTCAGAAGAAGACTACCTGAATTGTTGCAATCTAATTTTTAGTGCACACGTGCCTTGTCTCCAATTCTACCGAAATGGCTTAAATTGACTGGACAATTTTCATTTTCAATCTAATATAAATTGGATTAATTTACAAAATATTTTAAGTTGTGGGCTGGCTTTAGTTTACGTTCCGATGAAAAAACTGGACCGGCCGGTTAAACCGATCGGATCATGAACCAATAGAAAAATCGATTCGATTGTTTCAAAGGTTTTCAATCGAATCGATCGGTTAAACCGAATAAACCGAAAACTGATAAAAAAACCGATTCAACATCCGATCCGGTTTTCTCAACATTTGCTTGCCCCAGTGCCATTTTCCAGGTCCATTAAAATTTACAAAGCAAAAACTTCCTAGCCATTAGCTGCAAGAGCAGAATCAACAGTCCTTCAGCTGAACTATAGTTAAATTGTACCCTTAGGCAAATAAGATTCATCCCAAAGCAATATATAAGAGCAAAAGGTATATATAGCTGATAGCTGAATTAGGCAAATCCAAAAGCTTGCAAATTACTTGCAACATTTTCAACTATAAGAACAAAAGAACACGAAAGGAGAACACAAGTAAACAGAGCTTTACTCCACCTTTCCCTTTCTTTTTACCCGCATACAGTTAAAGGGCTAAGTTCAAAGCAACAATTTCCCAATATTTCTTGGAATCAAAGCTAATTTCAAATTTCTAGATGAGATGATCCTAACAAAGAGTAGCAAAGACAAAATGGAATATACGAACAATATAGCTTTATACAAGAGTTTATGCAAATTACAAAGGCATTATTCTACTATCTGTTTAATCGGTAGACATCAACAACTATTGTAGATTAAAGTGACAATCACATACATTTAACTCCCAAGGAAACATTATAAAATGCTAGAAATTAATTAAAGTTACATGATCATGACTCTGAACTCTGAAGAAAAGAGAGGAAAAGTTTCCATATATATGCCACAGGCCGCCACTGTGTTTATAGATCATTAGATCTGCTGCATCTGTAACAGTTAAATGCCAAAATTAGTTAACATACTTCTATATATTAATGAAAACCAAGTTTGGAAGTAATTATAGAAGATAAACAATGTATGTATGTATTTCATAGTTCATACTCTCCCGAGGTTAACAAAATCTATGATACCAGAATATAAGTAAACATGGCTTAATGTGTATTAATGTGAACAAAAAAGAATGCCTTTAGTGAAGAAGCAGTACAAGAGAAGAAACATATAGATAAGCAACAGTAGGGATTACTATGTACCTCAACTAGAGTTTCATTACATGCTATATCAATGTAACGTCTTGAACGTGGGCGATTTTGGGCCAATCTGCACCCCCATCTCGTTGGCATCTCTCACTCAACCTTGGACAACCCATAACTTTTAGTTGCCTGAGTGCAGTGAGGCGATTCATTCCCTCAGGAAGAGATGACAATTTTGGGCACTCGATAATCTCAAGTTTCTCAAGTGCAGTGAGATTTGGCAGCCACTCTGGTAGTACCTCAAGGTTGTAACACCTCGCCAAAGATATCCACTGCAAAGTGCACGAAGATCCTTCAAGAAGCAGCCGTGGCAAATCCTTCAATACATCTGAATCCTCTAATGAGAAAGTTTTAAGGCTCAACTGAAGGTGTTGGTCTTCTTCCTCTTTCAGTTCCATGTCTAAATTGATTGCTCCACACTTACGTACCAAAAGGTGCTCTAGTCTGGTTAGGAATTTCAGACTTCGAGGCAATGAGACAAGTTTAGGACAATCAAACAGATGTATTGTTCGAAGTGATGTCAGGTATTGCATTCCTTCAAATAATTGTTCAAAGTTTTCACAATAAATCAGGCCCAAGTATTGAAGAGAACTCCAACATCCTGCTCGAAGTTCCTTCAAATGCGTAGCTCCGATACTTATTTCTAGACATCTAAGCCTTATAAAGCTTTGCATTCTGTCAGGCAACTGCATCAAAGGAACACCCTTCATCTTTAGCATTATCAAGCTTCGAAGCTTATAGAAAGAACTGGGAATCTTTCTGATTTGATGACATTCTCTCAAGTCAAGGATTCGTAAGTGCTTCAAGGTGCCAATGGAATCCGGTAAAGCCTTCAATGATGAAATATTTCTTAAATAAAGTACTCGAAGATACTTAAAGTTGGAGACACAAAAATGAAGAAAAGATAGGTCAATAATGGTTGAACTTTGTTGGAGAAAAACTGTTCGGACATGCTTTCTTTTCTTCAAAGCTTGCGGACCTTTTCCTAATGGCTGATCATCACAAAATGAGAAATGTCGAACTTTTTCATCAATACTTTCCGTCTGGGAGTACAAACTTTTGCACTCTTTTTGTGAGACATCTAATGCAAGATCATGTATTAAATCGTGCACTTTAAATTTAAAAAAGAACCCCTTATCTTCAATATCTTGGATAAAGCACCTTGACCATAACTCTTTCAAGTATCTATTCCCAACATCTTCCCATTCTTCGTTTTGCTTTGGATGTTCAAGCAGTCCATTTGCCATCAAAATTAGGATCACATCATCACTGTGGTAGGTGTGATCCTTTTTGTACAATGACAGACAAGCAAGACATCGTTGCAAATGAGGTGGCAAATTGTTGTAGCTCAATTTCAATACTGGTAAAATGTCATTTTCACTTTGCTCAAGTCTTGATAAGTCACAGTCTCTTATAGACTTCCACTCACTTTCAACAGTTTTCAGAAAAAGTAGGCTTCCCAGTGTTCTAACAGCCAAAGGGATCCCTTTGCATTTTCTAACAATCTCCTCTCCAATTCTCATGAGATTTGGATATTGATTCTCCTCACCATAATTGAAAGCCCATCTTCTGAACAATGCCAAACAGTCCTCATGAGGGAGACCTTTTAATTCGTAAGGGAGCATAGAACTCATCACCGAGGCAACCTTGAAACTTCGTGTAGTGACAATGATCTTATTTTCAGGCAAGTTACTGAATGACATCAATAAATCTCTTAGCTCAACCCATTTCACACGATTTTCATTCCACACATCATCAAGAACGAGCAAAAACTTTTTATTAAGCAAAAGACTTCCCAGTTGATTTAGCAAGGCATCCAGTTTTGAATGAACACATTCTTCATGAGTTATAGAGGAAATGATCTCCTTCACCAATCTAGTAAGATCAAAGTTATCACCAGCACACACCCAAATTTTCAATGGGAAAAACTTAGTAACTCGTTCATCATTATAGATGAATTGAGTAAGCATAGTCTTCCCTAGACCCCCAATCCCAACAATAGGAATGACTGGGATGTTGCCACTATTGTTTGGTTGCAATAAAAGATTCACAATCTTTTCTTTATCCAAATCTCTACCAATCACATCAGAAGAATTCAAAAAAGAGTGGGTCTCCCTATGAATAACAACTTGGCTGTGAACTTGCTGCCCTAAATTAAATAAGCTCCACTCAGCAGTAATTTGATCAAACCTTTCATTAATCTCTCTGATTTTCTGTCCCATTTTTACTGGAAATGTAAGTGGGAAAAAGCAGGATGAAGCCATAAATAGTACTTTTATTCTGCTGGAGCTGGGATGATTCACGTACTCTTTTCGAACAGCTTCGCATTCAATTTCATCGAGCACATCATCGGCATCATAAAAGATGTCTCTGAGTTTCCACATACAGAGGCGCAACTTCTCATTCTGGTGCTGCTGCCGCTCTGCATCCAAAAGCACAGCTTTGAAGGTGATCATGGTCTCCTGGAGCTTTCTCAAATCGCTTTTGACATTTGCCAAGCTAACTACTTCACCTACAACAAGAGAGGCTATCTTTTCCAGAACCCTTTCTGCAATGTTGAACAGAAACGATTCTGCCATAATTATATCAAGGTAAAGAGAGCCAAGTTGCAGATAGCTAACTTGTTGATGAATGAAACTTCCCCTTCATAAACCTGACTTTGAGATGTCGAGTCGAGGCCGGAAACTAATTCCAGTTTTATGTTAGTTGCGTAATTTTGTTGGAATATTTATATCTTTTTTTAAATTTTTTATAACAGTCAAATACTTTAGAACATAGATTAGAATGCAAATAACAAAAGACGTAGAACAAAACAAAAACTAAGGCCATGAGTGGAATATTTATATTTAATAGTGTATATTGTTTATATTTTTTAAGTCCCACCGTTTCTGGCAAAAAAAAAGGACAAAATTTCCACTGTTCTCTTTATAGCAATCAAGCCATCAAACTATGCTTAAGTTGTTTCTTAAGTCTCTACTTTCTCTTTATATCAATTAAGCTCTCAACTTTTTTTTTTATTTTTTTTCACTCCTCTGCATCTACGGCTCTTACTGAACTTGAAACATCATGTAAAACAGTAAAAGACCAACAAATCTTGATATGCAGAAAAGTAAAAAGTTTGGGGTTTTGACATTTTGAAAATTTGATCTACATTTCAACTGCTACCATCCTGTAGGGCAGAAATAATTTCCATGGGCGCCATACTAGAAACTATATTTAAGTAGTAGTAATTGATTTTGGAATTAATTAAAATCAATTGGCTAGGCAAGAGTAGAACTAATCAAACCTGGGGCAATAATACTGACAAAGCACTTAAAACTAAGAACTAGTCTATTACTAATGGACCAATTCAATCAGAACCAAGCTCTTCAAACTAAGAACTTCAGCTACAATAGTATTAAAAATTAGAGAAATCCTAAAAGAGATGAAAACAATCATCTAACATTTCATTTAAAAATATTGCCACAAAATTGAACAAAAACTGCTTAATTTGTGCTAAGCGGTCCCTGACCAAAGCTCCAATGATCAAACATTTGAGATTAAATCACCTAGTTGATCATACATACAGATAAAGGGAGAAAAAAAGACAGGCAAACCGATTATGCCAGGTAAAAAGAAGGTTAATGCTAAAGCACATTTTAGATTATTGGCTATGTTGACAAGGCAATATTTATACATACAACATGCAGATGTTGACCAAGAATCACTTTTACCTGACATTTTACAATCTGGGTTGCAGTAGAATTTCATTTACAGAGCCTAATGATAAGCAAACATGTAAGTGACATAGGTGGACATACCAGGTAACCTTTCTCTCCACTTGGAGTGGTACATAAACAACAGTGAGCACTAGCCTGTGAACAACCCACAGGACCCATTTCACTTGATGTGGATGTTTGATGTTGCCAATGAACAAGGGGACACCGAATCCACATAGGTAAATAGCCTAAAAGAGGAAAAAGACCACTAAGGTACAAATATCATATAAGATATAACTTCAGAGTAGGAAAAATATGTCTTTCCATGTGAATTAGAAATAAAAAGCAACTTAAACCAGCATATACAATCATACTTCACAATCTAAATTGCTTAACAAGTTCAAGTAGGTCAAACATATCTAAATATAGGCCACATCAGATGCAAAGTCTGCTATCAGTTCTAAAGTGCCACCATCTGATGCATGTCTTAATATAACCAGTAAAAGATAATGCTACTTCGAAGGAGGGGAAAAAGTTTAAGAATAAAAGAAATACCTTCAGAAGTAAGTCCAAACCAACAATAAGCCCCGAAACAACAAATGTCCTTGTCAAAGCTTCCAACCCATTAGCATGATTTCCTTGATGTAAAAATGCCACCAGGCTAACTTTCAGAAACAACATCCCAGAAGTTGTAAATAACGACAAGATATTGACACAATTTTTTTTTTTTGGGAAGGGGTGGAGGGGTGTGTGAAGACTCAAGCTTTACAACAATTCTAGACAAAACAGAACTCAACTCAAAAAATAACCTAGAGCAAGAAATAGTTACCAGTTCTTGGTTGCTCCGATAAGGTCTCAGTCGGAGGAGGAAATTGGTTTGGCTGTTGTGCTCAAGGATGGAGTCATCAATCATCTAGGCGGTGGTAATGGCGACATTGGGACCATCACTTTCACTTCCCTTCCGATATGGGTTCTCTCGTTAGTTCAAATGTTTTTATTTGATAAACAAATATAAAAGGAAGGAAGGCCAGAGAGATAAAAGGGTTCTGGGCTTGACTGTAAAGCATATAGAGAGAAAGGGGAAAAGAAGGATATCCACATTGGCTAAGCTTGAAGTGGCCGCCGCCGGCGTTGAGAGGAAAGAGTTTGTATTCAGAGTTCAGACTTCAGAACAAGACTGGCTGACCTGTTGCAATCTAATTTAATTTTAGTGCACAATCCAATTCTACCGAAATGGTCAAATTGATTGGACAATTTTCATTTTCAATCTAAATTGGATTAACAAAAATATTATAATAAGTTGATGGGCTCGCTTTAGTGCTTGTGCTTTGATGAAAACTTTGCAAATTGCAAAACCAATGTGTCTGCCCCATTACAATTTACAAAGCAAAAAAACTTGCTTGCTTCCTTAATTAGCTGCAAGAGCAGAGTCATTAACCCTTCTTCAGCTAAATCAAAGTTAAATTGTGATGCAGAAGCAATCAAAGTTTTGCTTGATTATTCATGATTCATCTCAAAGGAATAGACTATATAAGAGCAGAAGGTATATAGCTAATGGCTAAATTAGATAATCCAAAAGCTTGCAAATTAGAATTATAATCCACAAAATCAACACAAAAACTCTGAATTCTAAAGCAAACCAAGTAAAACTTCACAATCTCCGACATTAGTAGTAAGATTTTCAACTATAAGAAACAAAGAACAAAAGTAAACAGAGTTTTACTCCAGACTAAGGAGTTTCTCTTTCTCATACTCAATATGTATACATTTGATGATGTGAATAACTTAAAGCAGCAAATAGAAATCCATTGGCAAAAGGTTCCCTCACTCCATCCTTTCATTTTACCCCCATACAGTTAAAGGGCCAAGTTCAAAGCAAAAATTTCCCAATATTTCTAGAGGAGATGATCCTAACTCCCAAGGAAACAAAGAGTAGCAAAGACAAAATGGAATATATGAACAATATAGCTTTATAGCAGACTTTATGCAAATTACAAACACATTATTCTGCTATCTGTTTCGATCCGTAGACATCAACAACTATTGTAGATAAAGTTACAATCACATACATTTAACTCTGAAGGAAACATTATAAAACGCTAGAAATTAATTAAAATTACATGATCATGACTCTGAACTCTGAAGAAAAGAGAGGAAAAGTTTCCATATATATGCTTCAGGCCGCCACTGTTTTTATAGATCATTAGATCTGCTGCATCTGTAATAGTTAAATGTCAAAATTAGTTAACATACTTCTATATATTAATGAAAACCCAAGTTTGGAAGTAATTATGTAGATGATAAACAATGTCTGTATGTATTTCATAGTTCATACTCTCCAGAGGTTACCGAAATCTATGATACTAGAATAATAAGTAAACATGGCTTAATATGAACACAAAAGAATGCCTTGAGTGAAGAAGCAGTACAAGAGAAGCAACAGATAGAGATTACTATGTACCTCAACTAGAGCTTCATTTCATCTTATATCAATGTAACGTCTTGGACGTGAGCAATTTTGGGCCAATCTGCACCTCCATCTCTTCGGCATCTCTCGCTCAACCTTGGACAACCGCTAATTCTTAGTTGCCTGAGTGCACTGAGGCGATTTATTCCCTCAGGAAGAGATGATAGTTTTGGGCACTCGACAATCTCAAGTTTCTCAAGCGCACTGAGATTTGCCAGCCACTCTGGTAGTACCTCAAGGTTGTAACACCTGAACAATGTTATCCATTGCAAAGTGCTAGAAGATCCTTCAAGAAGCAATCGTGGCAAATCCTTCAATGCATCTAAAGACCTTAGTATGAAACTTTTAAGGCTCAACTGAAGCTGTTGGTCTTCATCCTCTTCCTGTTCCATTTGTAAGTTGATGTTTTGACACCCATACATCTTAAGGTGTTCTAATTTGGTAAGATATTTCAAGCTTCCTGGCAGTGAGACAAGTTTAGGACAAACATACAAACTTAATGTTCGAAGTGATGTCAGGTATTGCATTCCTTCAAATAATAATTCAAGATTTTCACAATAATACAAGCCCAAGTATTGAAGCGATCCCCAACAACCTGGTCGAATTTCCTTCAAATGCATAGCTCCGATACTTATTTCTAGACATCTAAGCCTAATAAAGCTTTGCATTCTGTCAGGCAACTGCATCAAAGGAACACCACTCATTTTTACCATTAACAAGCTTCGGAGCTTATAAAAAGAACCAGGAATCTTTCTGATATGACAACACCCTCTCAAGTCAAGGTATCGTAAGTGCTTCAAGGTACCAATGGAATCTGGTAAGGCCTTCAAAGGTAAATCTCTGAAATTAAGTACTCGAAGATACTTAAAATTTGAGACACAAAAACCAGCAACAGATAGATCAATAACGCTTGAACTTTGTTGGAGAAAAACTGTGCGCACATGCTTCAATTTCTTCAAAGCTTGTGGAACTTTCCCCAATGGCTGATCATCACAAAATGATACATATCGAACTTTTTCATCAATACTTTCCGTCTGGGAGTACAAACTTTTGCATTCTTTTTGTGAGACATCTAATGCCAGATCATGTATCAAATCATGCACTTTAAATTTAAAATAGAAGCCTTTATCTTCAATATCCTGGATGAAGCACCTTGACCGTAACTCTTTCAAATATCGATTCCCAACATCTTCCCATTCTTCCTTTTGCTTTGGATATTCAAGCAGTCCATTTGCCATCCAAAATAGGATCACGTCATCACTGTGGTAGGTGTGATCCTTTTTGTACAATGACAGACAAGCAAGACACCGTTGCAAATGAGGTGGCAAATTGTTGTAGCTCAATTTCAATACTGGTAAAATGTCATTTTCACTTTGCTCAAGTCTCCATATTTCACAATCTGTAATAGACTTCCACTCACTTTCATCAGTTTTCAGAAAAAGCAGGCTTCCTAGTGTTCTCACAGCCAAAGGAATACCTTTGCATTTTCTAACAATTTGTTCTCCAATTCTCATGAGATTTGGATATCGTTTCTCCTCACCATCATTGAAAGCCCATTTTGTGAACAAAGCCAAACAATCTTCATGAGGTAGACCTTTTAATTCGTAAGGGGGCATAGCACTCATCACCGAGGCAACCTTGAAACTCCGAGTAGTGACAATGATCTTATTTTCTGGTAAGTCACTTAATGACATCAATAAATCTCTTAGCTCAATCCATTTTACACGATTTTCATTCCACACATCATCTAGGACAAGCAAAAACTTTTTATTAAGCAAAAGACTTCGCAGATGAGTCTGCAAGGCATCCAATGTTGAATGGACGCATTCTTCATCAGTTATAGAGTAAACAATCTCCTTCACCAATCTAGTAAGATCAAAGTTCTCTCCAACAGACACCCAAATTTTCAATGGGAAAAACTTAGTAACTCGTTCATCATTATAGACGAATTGAGTAAGCATAGTCTTCCCTAAACCCCCAATCCCCACAATGGGAATGACTGGGATGTTGCCACTATTGTTTGGTTGCAATAAAAGATTCACAATGTTTTCTTTATCCAAATCTCTACCAATCACATCAGAAGAATTCACAAAAGAGTGGGTCTCCCTACGAATAACAACTCGGCTGTCAACTTCCTGCCCTAAATTAAATAAGCTCCACTCAGCAGTAATTTTATCAAACCTTTCATTAATCTCTCTGATTTTCTGTCCCATTTTTACTGGAAATGTAAGTGGGAAAAAGCATGATGAAGCCATAAACCGTACCTCTGTTCTACTGGTGGGATGATTGACGTCCTCTTTTCGAACAGCTTCGCATTCAATTTCATCGAGCACATCGTCGGCATCATAAAAGATGTCTCTGAGCTTCCAAATACAGAGGCGCAACTTCTCATTCTGGTGCTGCTGCCTCTCTGCATCCAAAAGCACAGCTTTGAAGGTGATCATGGTCTCCTGGAGCTTTCTCAAATCGCTTTTGACATTTGCCAAGCTAACTACTTCACCTACAACAAGAGAGGCTATTTTTTCCAGAACCCTTTCTGCAATATTGAACAGAAACGATTCTGCCATAATTATATCAATGAGTACAAGGGAAAGAGAGCCAAGTTGCAGATAGCTAACTTGTTGTTGATGAATGAAACTTCCCCTTCATATACCTGACTTTGAGATGTCAAGTCGAGGCCGGAGAATAACTCCAGTTTTTTTGTTCGTTGCGTAATTTTGTTGGAATATTTATATCTTTTGAGAACAGTCAAATACTCTAGAACATAAATTAGAATGCGATAAGAAAAGACATAGACCAAAATAAAAACAAAGGCCATGAGTGGAATATTTATATCGAATAGTGTATATTGTTTATATTTTTTTAAGTCCCCCACTGTTCTGGCCAAAAAAAGAATGAGAATTCCACTGTTCTCTTTATAGCAATGTTCTGGCAAAAAAAAGAAAAAGAATGAGAATCCCACTGTTCTCCTTATAGCAATTAAGCAATAAAATTTTACTATTTTATTTCACTCCTCTACATCTACGGCTCTTACTGAACTTGAAAAATCATGTAAAACAGTAAAAGACCAACAAATCTTGATATGCAGAACAGTAAAAAGTTTGGTGGGGTTTTGACATTTTGAAAAATGAAAATTGATCTACATTTCAAGTTCAACTGCTACCATCCTGTGGGGCAGAAATCATTTCCAAGGGCGCCATACAAATAGTAGTAATTGGTACGATTTTGGAATAATCAAAAATCCATTGGCTAGGCAAGAGTAGAACTAATCAAACCTGGGGAAATAATACTAACAAAGAACAACTAGTCTATTATTACTAATGGACGAATTCAATCAGCACCAAGCTCTTCAAACTAAGAACTTCAGCTACAATAGTATTAAAAGTTAGAGGAATTCTACAAGAGATGAACACAATCTGCTAAAATTTCATTAAAAAGATTGCTACAAAATTGAACAACCTGCTTCATTTGAGCTAACATCTGCATTTGTGACTGTGTCTCTGATGACTCATAATAAGAGTTGCATTCTTACAAGTTGCAATGGTTCAAACCTAAAAGGAATAATGAAAGACAAGCCCTCAAACTACGCTAAAATTGTTACTCAAGTCCCTACTTCTCTATTTATATCAATTAAGCCCTCAACTTATTTTATGCCATTTCTCTCTTCTACGGCTCTAACTGGACCTGTAACATCATGTAAAACAGAAAAAGACCAAATCTTGAAATGCAGAAAACATCCTAGGTTTGGGGTTTCAACTAAGGATTTACATGTCGAAATTTTGATTTTTTTTTGGGTGATCAAGACTCGCTTTACAACAATTTCATAAAAATCAAAACTCAACAAGCAACCTAGAGCAAGAAATAGTTACCGGTGCTTGGTTGCTCAGATAATGGTCTCAGTCGGAGGAGGAAATTTGACGGCTTCGTTTGGTTGTAGTGCTCATAGGTCGAGTCATTAGTTATCTAGGCGGCGGTAATGGCGACACTGTGACCATCACTTCCCTTCCGATACGGCTTCTCGTTAGTTCGAATGTTTTTGTTTGATAATCAAATAGTAAAAGAAAGAGATGATACGCCATTGATGTGGAGGAGCGGCGGTTGTGGATAAAAGGGTATTGGGCTTGGCTGTAAAGCATAGAGAGATAGGAAAAGAAGGATATCGACATTGGCAAAGCTTGGAGTGGCCGCCGCCGGAGTTGAGAGGGGGAGAATCGGACCGACAAGGATGAGTCTGTGTTCAAACTTCAGAAGAAGACTTGCTGACTTGTTGCAAGCTAATTTTAGTGCACACGTGCCTTCTCATCCAATTTACCGAAATGGTTAAATTGAATTGACAATTTTCTTTTTCTTTTTTTGGTGAAAATTGGACAATTTTGATTTTTCAATGTAATTAAATTGGATTAATTTACAAAATATATTAGTTGATGGGCTGGCTTTAGTTCTTTGATTCGATGAAAAGTGAAAAGCAATTGCAAACCAATGTGCCTGCCCCATTGGCATTTTCCAGGTCCATTAAAATTTACAAAGCAAAAACTTCCTTGCTTCCTTCAAAATCCTTTTTTAAACTATAAAATAATGCAGCAATCAAAGTTTTGCTTGATTATTCATGATTCATCCCAAAGGAATACTATATAAGAGCAGAAGCTATATATAGCTGATAGCTGGATTAGATTATCCAAAGGCCAAAAGCCCAAAACAAGTACACAGAATTTAAGTGCATAGCACCAGCAAATTACAATTCTCAAAACAGCATAAAGCAGATTAGAACTATAATCCACAAAATCAACACAAAGACTCTGAAGTGTAAAGCTACATACCTCCACCGGTGTTACTTGATTAATGGTAGAAAGAAGTTCATATCAACCTCTTGGACGTGTGCAAATTGGGGCCAATTTCGTTGGCATCTGTCGCTCCAACTTGGGACAGCCACGAATTTTCAGTCGTCGAAGCCTGGTGAGACGATCCATTCCTTTGGGAAAATTTGACAAGTTGGGGCAATCAATAAGCTCAAGTTTCTCGAGTGAAGTGAGATTTGGCAGCCACTTTGGTAGTACCTCAAAGTTGAAACAAGTGTCGATTCGTATAACCTGTAAACTGCTAGCAGATCCTTCAAGAAGCAATCGTGGCAAATCCGTCAACGCATCTAAGCGCCATAATGTCAAAGTTTTCAGGCTCAAGTTAAGGTCATGGTCATCATCCAGTTCCATTTGTAAGTTGATTGCTCCACACAAAGTTACAGCAAGATGTTCCAACTTGG
The DNA here is from genome assembly GCA_001974805.1 of Corchorus capsularis. Taxonomy (NCBI): domain Eukaryota; kingdom Viridiplantae; phylum Streptophyta; class Magnoliopsida; order Malvales; family Malvaceae; genus Corchorus; species Corchorus capsularis. The sequence goes on from AWWV01014263.1 coordinate 25,970, forward strand.
TTAAGAATTTCAGCCTTCTTGGCAATGACACAAGTTGAGAACAGCCTCCTACTTGCAATGTTCGAAGTGATACGAGGTATTGCAGTCCAAATAAACATTCGAGGTTGTCACAGTTGAATATACCCAGGAACTGAAGAGAACTCCAACACCCTGGTCGAATTTTCTTCAGATGCTTAGCATTAATAGTTATTGCTAGATATCTAAGCTTAACCAAGCTTTGCATCCTTTTAGACAACTCCATCAAGCCAACACCTCGCATTCTTAATGTCAGCAAGCTTCGAAGCTCATAGAAAGAACTGGGAAGTACCTTTATATTGTTGCAGTTGCTCAAATCAAGATATCTCAAGTGCTTCAACGTACCAATGGAACCCGGCAAGGTCTTCTTCAATGGCGAGTGACTTAAATTAAGTACTCGTAGATATTTAAATTGTAAGGCACAGAAATTGATAAAGGGTTCAAGAGTCAAAAATTCATCAAAACCATCTTGGACAATTACTGTTCGAACACATTTTAATTTCTTCAAATCCTGGGAAACTTTCAGATTGTCAGAAAATGATAAATACCGAACTTTATCGTCAATGCTTCCTTTCTGGCAACGCTTGATTGTTTTGCACTCCTTTTGTGACACATCTAATGCAAGATCATGGATCAAATCATGCATTTTGAAGGTGAAATAGAAGCTGTAACGCTGAACATCTTGGATGAAGCACCTTGACCATAACTCGTTCAAATATCGACTCCCAACATCTTCCCACTCTTCCTTTTGCTGCGGATATTCAAGCAGCCCGTTTGCCATCCAAAGTGAGATGATTTCATTGCTTTCATAGAAGTGATCCTTTTTATACAAGGACAAACAAGAAAGACATCGTTGCAAATGAGATGGCAAATGATTGTAACTCAATTTCAACACCGGTAAAATGTCATTCTCCCTTTGCTCAAGTCTCCACATCTCACTATCTCTTATAGACATCCACTCGCGTTCATCAGTTTTGAAGAAAAGTAGACTTCCCAATGTTCTTACTGCCAAAGGAACCCCTTTGCATTTTCTCACAATTTCTTCTCCAATTCTCATGAGATTTGGATACCTTCTGTCGTCTCCATCATTGAATGCCCATTTTCTAAACACAGTCAAACAATCTTCATGAGGGAGGCCTTCTAGCTGATAAGGTTGAGCAGAACTCATTATTGAAGCAACTTTCAGACTCCGAGTAGTCACTATGATTTTACTTTGAGATAAGTCACTCAATGACATCAATAGGTCTCTTAACTCGATCCATTTCACACGATTTTCATTCCACACATCATCTAGAACAAGCAAAAACTTCTTATTATTCAAAAGCCTTGCCAAACGAGTTCGCAAGGCATCAACTGTAAAATCTTCACAGTTTTCCTTGTTTATGGAGTGAATAATCTCTTTCAGCAATCTAGTAAGATCAAACATGTCTGACACACAAACCCATATTTTTAATGGGAAAAGACTAGTAACTCGTTCGTCATTGTACACGAACTGAGCAAGTGTTGTCTTCCCTAGACCTCCAATTCCAACTATGGGGATGACAGAGATGCTTCCACTCCCACATGGTTGCATTAAAAGATTTACAATGTTTTCTTTATCCTCATCTCTACCAATGACATCAAAGGAATTCACAAAAGAATGGGACTGATCTCTACGAAGAACATATCGGTTGTCACCTCCCTGTCCTAAGTTAAATCTTTCCCACTCAATTGCAATTTTGTCTAACCTCCTATTGATTTCTTTGATTTTGTGTACCATTTTCATGGAGAATGCAAATGGAAAAGAGAGTGAAGCCTTAAAGCGTACCTTCATGCTGATGCTTGGATGATTCCAGACTTCCTTTCGGAGAGCTTCACATTCAAATTCATCAAGCACATCTTCAGCATCATAAAAGATGTCTCTGAGCTTCCACATACAAAGGCGCAACTTTTTGTTCAGGTGCTGCTGCCGCTCAGCATCCAAAAGAACAGCTTTGATGCTGTTCATGGTCTCCTGGAGCTTTCTTAAGTCGTTTTTGACATTAAATGCCAAGCGAAATTCTTCTACTGCAAGACGGGCAACTTTTTCCACAACCCTTTCTGCAATGTTGAACAGAAACACTTCCGCCATGGTTAAACTTTAAGATCAAGGAAACAAGAAAATGCAATTTGTATGGAAACTTTTTATGGATTGACAGGTAAAATTGAGTGGCTCAAGTAATTCGTTTGTCCTTCGGGGTAACTTCAATCATTTGGTATATATAATAATGTTACATTTGTTTTATGCAACAAGGTAACTAAGGAGATTTCATTGTTTTACACGACATAAGCAAGTTTATAAAGGACAAGGAGTTGGTTTCAGAAAAAGAAAAAGGAAGGGGATTAGAAGTTCAACTTGACAGTAACATCATCGTCTTTTGTTTCTTACATTAAACTTAAAACCTTTGGCCGGTTTAGAATCAATTTTTCCAGCTAATGTGTCTTAACAAATACAGGATCATCCTTAATAGATGCAAACAGCAGCATGGTGGAAACTTCCTTTCTTAACATCAGACAAAAACAAAGAAACCACCAAAGTTTGTCACCTGTTGAACCTATGGTCTCATGGATTTTCATGGGGTTTATTTCCAGAACCATAACCAAGCTTTACTACACTAGAAATTTTCTTGTTACCTCACAAATTGATGATATCAGATACGGAAAAAATGATGGCGGGTAGCTCCTAGAAACTAAGTTACCACTAACATTTTGGGAGTTTAAATAAATGCTTTACCTTACATAGGCGAAGCAAGGATCATTTACCTGGGAAATTACAACAAACGGGAAACAGACAAGGGATAATCAATTAGTCTAGTGCAATTTTATTATCTCATTCCCAATTTTATGGATTGCAAACAGTTAAAATGTAAGACAAACATTCCTAATGATTAGTACCTTAATTAGCAGCCAAAGCAGATCCCGCACCACTTTTAGCAGAAAGTAGAGCAAAGCATAACTAACTGTCTTGTTTCATTTTCCAACCCAAATACAGGCAACTCTTCCTGTTTGCAACTATCTTCATAATAATCCCATTATAGTTAAACTGTTATGCAGCAATAATCTGCAAGAAAACTTGCAGATTGTGCTGTTTGAATTAGATGATCTGTCGTCCCAAGGGAATATAAGAGCTGAATATATAACACTGGAATATATTTGTATAGCTTAAACAGATTATGCAAACAAACACACGAAGTCTAGGTACATTATTCATAAATGTTGGAAATGGAAGTTATAATCCAAAGAATCACAGCAATACATGTTACATTGAAACATGGTTCTTAAATCTGAAGCAAACAAGGCAAAAGACTCTTTCAGTAGAATCTAGAACAGCATACAAAACAAGGCTCTGAAGTCAAAGCACACAAAGTAAAAGCTCACAATCCATGAAACTGATACAGGACCCTGAAGACTGAGGCGGATGGAGTAATGGCTTCCCACAGCCTGCAGGTGTTGGCTGATTCAACCATCAGATATGCTGCATGCAGTAGTTAAAATCAAATCAGCAAAAATCAAAAGCGCCAAAATGAATTCAAAGATGCTTAAAGTATGATGTTGAATAGAAATCTTACTCCTTTTTATGTTTTACATATCAGATATCAAAATTTATGAATTACTGTTAGTTTTATCAGTCCATATACAAAATCAAAATCTTTATTTTGATTTATCATTCATTAAAGTGACTAAGGTTGCAATTAAATGCAATCTAAAACAAGTACAACTAATTAAAACAGGACGATTTAATTCTTATATGTTGACATATACAACAAAGGTTTAGAATAAATATCTCTAGTGAAGAGGCCAAAAGAGAAAGAGATAGAGAGAATCAAATTAAGGAGACTAGGAGAGTGAAAGATTACTACATACCTCAATTAAACTTGATAATCTATAATATGTCAACTTCTTGGACGTGTGCAATTTTGGGCCAATCTGCACCTTCATCCCGTTGGCATCTTTCACTCAAGGTTGGACAATGTTCAACTTTTAGTTGTTTAAGTGCGGTGAGGCGCTCCATTCCCTCTGGAAGAGATGACAGTTCGTTGGCACTCACTAATCTCAAGTTTTTGAAGTGAAGTGAGACTTTGAAACCACTGTGGCAGTTCTGCAAGCTCCCAGCAACATTTAAGTCGTACACACTGCAAAGTGCTAGCAGATCCTTCAAGAAGCAATCGTGGCAAATTTTCGGTAACTTCTGATTCAGATATTGAAAAAGTTTTAAGGTTCAAGTGAAGATCTTGGTTTTCTTCCTCTGTTGGTTCCATCTGTAAGTCGATTCCATGGCACCGATCTATCTGAAGGTGCTCTAATTTGGTTAGGAATGTTAGGCTTCGCGGCAATGAGGCAAGTCCAAAACAATGATACAAATATAATGTTCTAAGTGAGGTGAGGTAATGTATGCCTTCAAATAAAGATTATAAATAACATTCGTAGAAGCACAAGTACTGAAGACAACTCCAACATCCTGGTTGAATCAGCTGCCTCAATTGTTCAGCTTTAGCAGTTATTACTAGACACCTAAGCCTAATCAAGCTTCGCATGCTGTCAGGCAATTGCTTCAGAACAACACGCCTAATATTTAACGTTTGCAAGCTTAGAAGCCTACAGAAAGAAGTAGGAAGTTTCCTCAGACGATGACATTCACACAGGTCAAGGTATCTCAAGTGCTTCAAAGTACCAATGGACTCTGGTAAAACCTCCAATGATGAATAACTTAGATCGAGTGCACGAAGATACTTAAAATTTGGAACGCAAAACTTGATAAAAGAAAACCTCACTTTTCCAACTATTGTCCGAACATTTTTCAGTTTCTTCAAAGGAGCACTTTTGATCAACTGATCATCAGAAAATGACAAGTGTCGCATTCTTTCATCAATACTTTTTGTTTGGCAATCCACTGTTTTGCACTCTTTTTGTGAGACATCTAAAGAAAGATCATGTATCAAATCATGCATTTTAAAGGTAAAATAACAGCCACTATCCTCGACATTCTGGATGAAGCACCTTGACCATAACTCATTCAAATATCGAATCCCGACATCTTCCCACTCATCATTTTGGTTTGGATATTCAAGCAGTCCATTTGCCAACCAGAATTGGACAACGTCATTACTCACATAGATGCTATCCTTTTTATACAGTGACAAATAAGCAAGACACCGCTGCAGATGAGATGGCAAATGGTAGTAACTCAACTTCAATACCGGTATAACGTCATTTTAATTTCACTTTGTTCAAGTCTCCATATTTCACTATCTCTTATAGACATCCACTCTCGTTCATCTGTTTTCGAGACCAGCAAGCTTCCTAGTGTTCTTACTGCCAGAGGAACCCCTTTGCATCTTTCTACAATTTCTCCTCCAATTTTCATGAGATTCGGATATCGTCTCTCATCCCCATCAGCAAATGCCCATTTTGCAAACAAAGCCAAACAATCTTCATGAGGAAGACCTTTCAACTCATAAGTGTGACTGTCAGTAGTGCTCATTACTGAGGCAACCTTAAAAGAACGAGTAGTCACAATGATTTTATTTTGAGATGAATTGCCCAAAGACATTAACAAATCTCTTAATTGAATCCATTTCACACGATCATCATTCCATACATCATCCAAAATGAGTAAAAATTTCGTATCCTTCAAAAGATCTCTCAGGCAAGTTTGTATGGCATTAACTGTTAGCCCATCACACCTCTCACCATTTATTGCATAAATAATTTCCTTCAGAATCTTAATAAGATCAAACTCCTCTGACACACAAACCCATATTCTTGATGGAAAAAGCCTAGCAACCCGTTCATCATTGAAAATGAATTGAGCAAGTGTCGTTTTCCCTAGACCCCCAATTCCAACTATGGGAATGACAGGGGTGTTTCCACCCTCACTTGGTTTTACTAAGAGATTTATTATGTTTTCTTTACCTCTATCTCGACCTATGACATCCGATGCATTCACAAAAGAGTAAGTCTCCCTGTGAATAACACGCCGGTTGTCAACTTGCTGTCCTAAATCAAATCTGTTCCACTCTATGGCAATCTTGTCTAACCTCTCATTGATCTCTTTGATCTTATGACCCATTTTTGAAGAGAATGCTAGAGGAATGGAGGAGCATGAAGTCAAACATCGTACCTTTATGCTAGTGCTTGGAAGTTCTGCCACTTCTTTCCGCAGAGCATCGCACTCGAACTCATCTACCACATCTTCAGCATCATAAAAGATGTCTCTCAGCTTCCAAATAGAGAGGCTCAAGGCTTGGTTATGGTGCTGCCGCCGCTCAGCATCCAAAAGCACAGCTTTGATGTTGGTCATGGTATCATGAAGCTTTCTCAGATCGCTTTCAACATTAAATGCCAAGCCAACTTCTTCAACAGCAGGGAGGGTTATTTTCTCCACAACCCTTTCTGCAATGTTGAACAGAAATGATTCTGTCATAATGAAACACAGAAGAGCAGGGAAATGAAAGAAAACACTAAATATTTATATGAGGAACGGTTTCAGGGAAAGAGAGGGTAACTAAGCACTGCCAAAGTTGCCCTGAGCTAATCTTGTTTATGAACTTCTTACACTTGACTTCTGAGCTTCTTTCCGAGTAATTTCTTTCATTTAACAAAATACTAGTAGTATGTAACAAAACGATATATTCTCTGTTATTTACTGGGATTAACAAATTTTAAAAAAGAAAGGGAAAAAAAAAGACCAAGATAGCTCAGTTCAACCTAACAATTTATTTTGCATTTTCTTCCTTTTTTCAGACTTCTCTGCCGGCAGTTGACTTTCAAAATTACCCAAGAATTTAAAAATAAAAACTTGCACTGCTTGCAGTGCTACTTATGTTTATTGAAACACAGGAAGGATGCATAATTAATGTGCAAAATGAGATTCGAACTCATATTTATTTATTTAAATCTTGACAACAGGAAACTTGTTAATGTAGGAAAGAATGACAATTCAAAAATGAGATGAGGATATAAATCTACAAGTCAACTGCTAATGTGTCCTGTTTAACCCAGGGGCTGAAATAATTTCCATTGCCATTGCCTCTTAAACTATGCCATCCTAGAAACTTATACAAAGAGCCGTAACTAATAAAATTTTGGAATAATTCAAATGCCTTTGTTAGGCAAAGAGTAAAAGTAATCAAACCTGGAAAAGTAATACCAGTAATAAAGTGAACGGAGAAGGGAATAACCGGTGTTTTACTAATGGCAAATCCAATCAGCATCAAACTCTTCAAAGAACTTCAGCTATGATAACATAGAAACTTCGAGCAATTCTATAATATGAACATAATCCTTGAAAATTTTATTTAAGATATTGCTAAAAGAGTAATCATACATACAAAGGAAGAGAAAAGCAAGGGCAAAATGATTTTGCCAGGTATCGAAGAAGCTTAGTGCTAAAGTACATTCTAGATTATTGGATTTGTTGACGAAGCAATATTTGTACATACAACATGCAGACGTTGACTGAAAGCCATCTTTACCAGACATTTTACAATCTCTGTTGCAGTTAATTTCATTTACAGGGCCTAATGAGAAGAGAATATCGTAACTGAAAGTTGATATAATGCTCACTCCCAGTCAGCATCAAAGAAACCGGCATCTTTCATCTCAGAGTAGTATACATTCTCTAAATTCAAGTCTTCCTCCTGCAGGAATTAGATGTTTTAACCATGTTAAAATATTATAAGGCCACACTTTAGGATAAACTAACAGAAATAAAATCTTCTATAAATCTGAAATAAATAATTACCTGGAAAAAATCTGCCAGAAAAGTTATATATAAAAGAGGAAGGTAGAAGGCATGGTAGCAGACAGTTGTGACACTGTACAACCTGTAAATGATTTTCCATATCCTTTTAGTTAAGGCCTTTGGAAAAGAACATAATGTACAAATATAAATAACAAACAGAATCCTCAAATCAATCATAAGGGCAAAAAAGCCTGTATTACCAGAACCCAAAATTAGAACCATTTCCAGTAAGTCCACAAGCAAGCAGCGCCAGTGCATTCAAGATGAACATGATGGTAACATATTTGTAGAATGCAGGTCTTGCTGCAGACGAAGAAGTTCCAGGTGAACAACTGTATAACTACAGTTAAATCCTAAGAAAAAATGGAAATCACATAGATGGATGTACCAGGTAGCCTTTCTCTCCATTTAGAGTGGTACATAAACAGTATGAAGCCATAAACAGCAGTGAGCACTAGCCTGTGAACAACCCACAAGCCCCATTTCACTTGATGTGAATGTTCGATGTTATCAATGAACACGGGAACACCAAATCCAAATAGGTAAATAGCCTAAAAGAGGAAAAAGACCAGTAAAGTTATTTCTTTTGGAGGTAAACCAGTAAATTTTTAATATCATAAGATATAATGCATTCATGCAGAAATGTTAAAATTCATGAAAGGAAAAATGTCTTTCCATATGAATTAGAGATAACAAACAACTTGAACGAGCATATACAATCATACTTCACAATCAAAATTGCTTCATAAGTTAAAACTAGACCAAACATCTAAATATAGGCCACATTGGATGCAAACTCTGTTTCAATGCTAAAGTGCAGTAGCAAAGAAGCTGTCATGTACTTCCATCACCATCTGATGCATGACTTAACATAGCCAGTATCAGATAATGCTACTTTCAAGGAGGGCAAAAAGTTTTTTTTTAAAAAAAAAGGGGATACCTTCATAAGTAAGAAAATGCTACTTTCAAGGAGGGCAAATTTTTTTTTTTAAAAAAAGGGATACCTTCAGAAGTAAGTCCAAACCAACAATAAGCCCGGAAACAGCAAACGTTCTTGTCAAAGCTTCCAAACCACTAGCATAATTTCCTTGAAGTAAAAATGCCACCAGGCTAACTTCCAGAAACAACATCCCAGAAGTTGTAAATAATGACAAGATATTCCATGCCATTTCCTTTCCAGGAGTGCATTCCCAGGCCTGCATCAATCAAGAGATAGTTTAAACCTAGCCATCCAGCTCGTAAATATTATGGAAAATTAACTCACTTAAAACTAGAATAAGAATCTTCAAGGGTCAATCCATGACATATTTCATTAATCTGAGTGTATATGAATTGTCTCAAAATTATAAGTTATGAACCTAACTCGCTCAAAGTATCAAATGATAAGATGCTTAAGACATCTAATTTGAAAGAAGCCAGATTAATAACAACATGCTTTCTCTTACAGTGCATCAAAGACTAAAAGAAATTTAATCACCACTACTAAAGGTGCATATAGAAACAAAAAGCAATGACATTTTACTCATGCTTGTAAAGCATAAATATACACCACTTCGTAAAAGGGGAAATTCAGGATACCATATACAAGCCATGTTAATATACCCACGCCAAAAGCTTGCAACTAAGAGCCTTAGACCCATTATAATTTGGGTCGATAAAATGCTTCAATCATAGACATTTTCATTCAAATAATACTTTTATTATTCATTATTAGCTTCTCAGAATTGTTCTTAGATATGACACGTCAAAGAGCCTTACCTAAAAACTGAACTTGATAAGTTCCCAATAACCCTATTCCTGATTTCCTCATACACCCAAAGATCACCAAGCATCTTTCAATCTTTATCTAGTGGGAAAAAGGCCACTCACAAATTACTGTCCACTAATTTATTATTGCATTTGCCATGAATGAAAAGAACAAAACGTGTATTTTGTATATATAAGCTAAACAATGTTTGTGAAGAATTTAAAATAAAAAATTACATTCATTTTGCTTACAAAACACATGATTTTACTCTAAAGTAGTATAATTATGCTATAATTAGCGTCAAAGATAACTAATTCGTACATTTTTAATCAATTATGAGCTTTCTCTTTTCTGTTCAACATTTAATCTTCCTTAATAGCAATTTCATCTAAACAAATTTTATGGCATTCAGCCATAAATAAGGCCATTCAAGAAAAAACACCAAATCTTTCAATATCAAATTAGAGCGAGGGAGAGGGAACCCACAAACCTGAAGAGAACACCAAGCAAGGTTGAGCAAGCTAACGAGCCAAAGGCAACCATAATATGAAATCATGATATAAGACCTTCCATTAGAGAGCTTCCGGTAGCTTCTTTTGGCTTGAAAAGCCAAAAACAGAACGAAGATAAGAGAAGGAATGATAAGAGCTAAGTCATGCCAAAATCCATGACATTCACCGAGCCATCCATACAATCCATTAACAGAAGAAGAAGAATTATTAGGGTTTTGAGGCAACTGGGAATCGGTAATACTGTTAAGAGCCTGCATTTTTTCCCCTTTCTAGTAGTTTATTAAATCCATCAAAAAAATGGGATGAAAATAAGTTTTTTATAGAAGAAAATTAAAGAATGGAAATTGAGATTTTCACGATTTTTGGTTTTGTAATAATATTGAAAGGTTTGTTGATCGAATCAGGTTGCTGACTTGCTGGTCGAGGAAGTCAATTTTGGAAAATGAAAATGAAAATTTTAGGTAAAAGTACCCGGGAGGTCCCTGTACTATACGAAATGTTGATTTTGGTCCCTGTATTTTTTTTTTCTACAAATTCGTCCCTCTACTATCAAAAACTATCACCAGAGATCCCTCACGTTAGTGAGTCGTGACAAACCCGTTAAGCGTGCTGACGTGGGACTAACGGTGTGAACTTTGATGACATGGCAGATGATGTGGAATAAAAATTAAATATTTTTTATTTTAATATATTTTCTTTTATTGAAATTTTATTTTTGTTTATAAAAAAAATAAATCTGAATTTTTTTTTTCACAAACACCAAAAGATATTTCTCTCTCCTTATTAAAAGATCAAACACCTCATTTTTCATGAACAAAGGAAGAATATTTTGAATGTTCTAACTTCAAAACCCAAATTGTCCAATAATGAAAAAAAAAACCATATATTTCATGTTCAAATAAGCCGAATCATGTTCAAATATTTCAACACTTATCTTCAAAAACACCCAAAATTTAATAAATACCAAAAAGAACTCGGTTAATTAACCAAAAAGATAAAACTCAAAAGCAAGAATCAAAAAAGAAAAAGCAAGAATCAAAAACTTGAAATTACCTGTACCTGCAAGTTTGCAACTGCAAGATGGCTCCACATGGCCAGGAATCTTAGGCAAGAGCACCCAAACAGGTGAAACCAAATTTTCATCTTTGCAGACATAGCAAATCACATCCACCATGCCTATACATTTGCAATCATCACCAAAACCAGCAGCAGATTCAAACCCAGAACCAGTTTTTAGTTTTTACCCTTATTATGATTACAACGCCAGACACTAACCAAGTTTTCATCACAAGTTTTCAAGACCTCGATTGCATCTGCAATGGTGGATGTTACAGAGAGTGCTGGCTTGCCTAGACAGAGGTCAGACAATTCATGTGACGATAATCTCACTGCCATGCAAAATTACAAAACTAAAAATGGAAATTGAAAATTTGAGTGACAAAAAGGCAAA
>AWWV01014264.1:0-10492 GCA_001974805.1 Corchorus capsularis
GGTGTTTTTTTTTCATTATTGGACGATTTGGGTTCTGGAGACATTCAAAATGTTCTTCCTTTGTTCATGAAAAATGAGGTGTTTGATCTTTTAATAAGGAGAGAGAAATAGCTTTTGGTGTTTGTGAAAAAAAAATCAGATTTATTTTTTTTATAAACAAAAATAAAATTTCAATAAAAGAAAATATATTAAAATAAAATATTTAATTTTTATTCCACGTCATCTGCCACGTCATCAAATTTCACACCGTTAGTGCCACATCAGCACGCTTGACGGGTCTGTCACGGCTCACTAACGTGAGGAACCTCTGGTGATAGGTTTTGATAGTAGAGGGACGAATTCGTAGAAAAAAAAGGTACAGGGACCAAAATCAATATTTTGTATAGTACAGGGACCTCCCGGGTACTTTTACCAAAATTTTATCAACAATTTTTCATGGGCCACCTTGGGCATTAGGCATCTAAACTAGGGAAGGATCCAAGAACCTGATTTTGGCCCACATTGTATTCTTAGCCCTGGAGAACATTCTAAAGGCTAAAGCCCACAGATTTTTTTTTTTCGTATTTAATTTGACAACAAAAATAAAATAAATGGAAAATTCTTATCTTTTACTACCATTTTTTTCCCTTTTTTTTTGAATGAAACGAAATTAAAGTGTAAAATGTAAAGTTAGTAACTTTGGTTTCATTGATGAGGTGTATGTCTCAATTTGTATTGTCTTCCATCTCAAATCAAGCTTGTTTTTCTCTATTTATTTATCTACTAGAACAAACAAGAAATTTACCAAATATGCATTAGAATATAAGACATTTTCTATATCAATACAAAGTTGAAAATTACAATAAACAACTTTTTTGTATCACTTCTTTCTAAATGCTGTGTTGAAACAGTTAAAAAAAACATATCTAATATGAAATCACATATCATGGACTGTGTTGCACATTCCTGGATTCCTAACACACCACAATGGTTGAATTGGTTCAGCCTTGATCCCTCTACTCACCATTCTATACCTCCATTCATTCAGCCTATCAGTAGCTTCAGCATACCTCTTTTTCCCCGTCTTGTCGCGGTTTCCTGACCACAATGTCTCAGCCATTGCTGAAGTCCTAGGCCAAATCCTTGAATCCAAAACTGTAGGATCAGCTTGTTCTGACCACAATGCGACCTCTCCACCAAGCACCAATTTAGCTTCATCTTCACTCAAACCATCAGTTATGTCATAATTATAAATGATTTGCCATGTTTTGAATGGTCCACACCAAGACCCTCCTGTTCCATTGTTACCTCCTCCTGTTTTCATATCATATATGCTATTGTTCCCTGTAAAGTCCCCATGGCCACAATCCAAATAATAGTATTCTGAAGATGATACAATTGCCCGGTATCCAGCTTGAACGATCTTCTTGGTGTTGTTTTCGCCATTGTTCCATGTTTGTAAAATGGTATGCTCCTTTGGAAGAAATGAGGAGTCTACTTTGACAGTGGCATCTAACAAAACATCCTCCCAATAGACCACGGTTCGATTAAGGGATATGATGTAAGGCAAAGTAGAGTTAATGAAGGTTTCCAAGAGCTGGCTTAGGGTTCCATTTTTGGAAAGGAATGATTGAATTGTTGGATCAGCTTTCCAACATCCAGGGACAATCTCATCAGCACCTCCATGGTAGAATGTTTCGGGGAAGAGATTGGCAACATCACGAATGACATTTTTGAGAACTTGATAGGTTTTGGGGTGTAAAGGGTTTAGATGGCCAGTTCCAGGTTCAGATGCAAGGCGGTCATCCCATGAACTTTCAGCAGGCCACCAAAACATGTTTGCACAGGTAACTATCTCTGGATAGGCTTCTGCCCATGATCCTGTATGGCCTGCAATTGCATAGTTAAAAAAAGAAATTATTACCTCATTTAGTCTTGTGTGGAGTGTTCACTTAGCATTAAAAAAAAACAGAGTGCTCTGTTTCTAAGCATTGGACTTTTCAGTCAATATTAAAATACAACAAAAATATAGATAAAATAACATTGAAGTCAAGGATTCAAAATATATGCAGTTAAATTATAAAGCAAGAAGAAGGCTTTGAAGTTTCCATTCCAATTCTTTCCATATATATTGTCATGGAACCATGGTTTTCATAACAAATGAATGGTGGCCCATTGGCCATGTGCTTGTTTATTCGTTCAAGAATCTTGAAGTCAATATCCAAAAAAAAATCTGATATACATGCAACCCATAGTTTCATATATGGTATTAAATTATTCTGATATATCATTCAATTCATATATGGTAGGGAAATTCCAGAATTCAATTTCACAGCCAATTTTAGTAACTTCCAAAGGATTTTTTTTGTCTTTGGTATTACATTATTATCTTTTATATTCATTTTGATCACAACTATCCAGAAAACAACTATGCATGAAATTTTAAGGAAAAATTACTGATTATAGCAAACTCACCTGGTGAATCGATTTCCGGTAAGATCCTAACCCCATGTTCCAACCCAAACTGAACAATCTTAGCCACATCAGCAGGTGAATATATCATGTCAGGTCCATAAGAACCCTTGGCAGCAAGCTCAGGCTCAGAAGGAACCATTAAAGGAAAAGAATGTGAATCAGTAACGTGCCAATGGAACACATTAAGCTTATTAGCACTCATGGCTTCAATAGTCCTCAATATATCTTCAACTTCATAATAATTCCTAGATGTATCCAACATAAGTCCCCTGTAAGCAAACAGGGGAGAATCCCATACGTAAACCCCTACCGGAACAGCCGTGGGGTTGCCCCAAACCAACTGAGAAAACGTTTCCAAGCCCCTCATTGCGCCCCATGCAGTCGCGGCCGACAAATACGCCGTGGAGCCAGTTTCAGAAATGGTTAGGGCGTAGGTTTCATTGACCCCATGTTGGAGAGGGGTTGTGAGATCGGTTATAGTGATGGAAAGAGTTTGTAAAGGGGCGGAATTGGAAATGTTGACGGTGGGTTTGACAAGGGGGTGGTGGTGCTCCGTCGTGATAAGGCGGAGGTAGCGGTTGACGGCGGGGGTGAGGTGGGGGTGGTAAGGGGAGTCGATGGTGAAGGATGGAGAGAGATGGGTGGCGAGTGGTTTTGGCCATGAGAATAGTCTTGGTTTAGGCCAAACATTGATTGAAGAAGAATGCAAGGCTAAGGTTGAAGGTGGAAGAATTAAGGTTAGGCAGAGTGAAAAAATGGCTTGGAACAGAATACTTTTTTTTCCTTTACAATTTCTCATTTCAATTGCTGTCTTTATGATTTTTTTTGTGGTTGAGAGTTGAGGCTTTGGAGTTTGGAGTACTATTGGGAGAAAGAGAGAAAAGTGCTTTAAATTGATGATGCCCACTGTTTGCTGTCTTAAATTGATCTACTTTTTATAGGACTTTTGCTTTGTTCCCTTGCCATTTGGAATTTTTCTATTTGATAATAATTATCTAGTATCTCCAAAGCAAGCAAAGACTTTAAAATTTCCACTTTTCTTTTGTCACTAACATGGAAAAAAGGATGTAACAATAGAGAATAAGAAAGGATCAATAATGCAAAGGCAATGGAATAGAGACATGTTTACAATCCAACTTTAGTCATTGTCAGGAAACCTTATCTGCCAAGTTAATTTTACTCCAGCCATCTAATTTTCAAATCAACCAAACCCAGTTGTAATAATACTTCAATTTTGTTCTCTTCTAGTGAAAAACAACATAACCCTAATAGCATTTGCTTTTGTCAAGTGGTTATTGTGTTTTCCCCACTACTTAGGACCATGAAAAATTATAAGAAGGTAACTTTCTTCCATCCCCATAGTCTCATTTTGTCTATTTCAAATTCGAGAAAATTCAAGACCTCTCATCTGAAATCTCAAACTCTAACCATTGAAAATTTGAAATGCACCCTCGGGGAACAAGTGATTATTGCTTTGATTGCTCTTAATTGGCTTTCCCTACTAGTAAAAGATTTCTAACTCATTGGCATGGAAATAACAATCAATTATAGAAGCAGCTAATAATAAGGTTCATATTATTGCATTGCATCCTCTCCTCAAAATCAAAGAAAGAAATCAAAATTACACTAAATTTCCTTCTTCAAACCTTTTAGATAGGTTTGCGATTGGATAAACATGGGAATTCCTTTACATTCTTAATTTGCCATTAATTTACCTTCCATCTACTAAAGTAGGTAGGTTCTATAGCTAAAGTCACCATTATATACAGGCCGGCCTTGCCAATTTGTAAATGGTTTATTGAAATCCCATTGCCGGCTTTGCCATCTTTGTAGTCAACTGAAGTAAGTTTTCCGGGAGTCAACATTATAGAATATAGAGTATAGACTCAAAGATCCAATATAATACAAAACTCTATCATGACAACCAAATAAATCTATTTTTTGCCTGTAATTAACATATTTATGTGTAATTATCATGTTTCCTGATGGAAAAATCAGAGAGATAGTAATATTTACCTAAACAAGAAAATAGAACAGACAGACAATAATCAACTGTCTTTCCAATAATCCAAAATCCAAAACAATGAGATATAGTTTCATGTATCTACCAAAGTTGGGAGCTGAATCAATGAAGAAAATTACCCAGGTGCATTTTAATTTTAGTCATGTTTTCTTATGTTTTCTCGTCTTGTCTTGGCTGACTCTGCTTAGTTTTCAACGATTGAAAGGCTTGATCATTGCTCAGTCGGCAACTATATATATATATATATTATTTTTTTTTTTTCAATTAGTTGAGAAACAAATTGTAGCTAGAAAGAAACAAAATTTGGAGCCAAGCATTTGGCAGAATTTTGTTAGTTCTTCATAACATTCAAAATGGTACTAGTAGTTTAATATAATAAATTAAATAGGGAATCTAGCTAGGGGAATTTCAGTTTGGTCCAACGCAATAAACATAAATATAAGGTTTGGGAAAACTAAATTTTATAACAACAATAGCAATAGCTTCCTTAAAATTAGAATATTCATCTTGGAGTCACTATCTCAAGCATTAAGTTTTGGTTTATGCAGGCTAAGTACTAAATTATGATTTCGGTGCCTGCCTCTCTTTTAACTAAAGCATGAAACATGAAACATGAAACATGGCAGCTTTCAAAGTACTCTCCTAATGATATTAAATGAGTTTCATTTCTTATGGGTATTGAGACCTTATTTTGGAGGCTTATGATTAAATTGGAATGAGTTCTTATGCACATCCAACAATACATCATTTTTTTTTCTTACACATAAAAGATTGGATTCATACATTGACATATAGAAGAAACAAATAAGAGGTTGACTTGGGTATGTGATGTCTTCTTGGTGTGGAGTGTGGTGTGTGGACTATTAACATTTATGATATTATGAAATCCGCGATTCGAACTCTACTCATTGAGTCTGGAAGACATGCATTGACCATTAAATTTAAGCGCCCATCAATATTGAATTTTTTTTGGTACACATGACGCCAACAAAAGTTAACTAACTTCTGTGAACAGCAACACCGTTCACGTGTTGTTTGAATAAGGTGTCAATATTGAATACACCATGTGTTTAATATACCACCATTTTCTGGTATGGCCATTCAAGGATTAAGCAATTTATTTACCTTAATTTTTTCTTTTTTTAGAAGGAAAAATAAAAAACGAAAAATGTTGTACATGAATATATGGGATTGGCCTGAAGCATCTTGACATTGGTTTGGACTTTGGTGCAGTGTAGTTAGCAGGCTCCTCTAATTGGGCTTTGGTTATTCATCCTGAAAAAGGAGTAATTGTGGACTTTGGGCCAAGTTGGACTATTGGGTTTGTTTCTTTTAAGAATTTTGGGCAGGCCTTTCTAATTTTTTTAAATTAACATATAAATTTTTTTCCCTAAAACTTGATTGTAGAGAAAAAACGAAACTCAGCGCAGTCTCTCTCATTTCTCTTTATCCTCCTCACTTTCACGCATTAGCTCTGTTTACGCCGCCACTCAGCAAAGATTCTTCGATCTCGAGAGCCCGCTCGTAGGCTCAAGGCCATATTCCTCACAAAACTCAGGTACCTTTATTTTCAAAGATTTTTTACTATTGTTTCATAATTTCCTCTGTTTCTGTTTCTTTTTTTTTATTGAATCGTACTTCTTTCTGTTTTTGTTTTGAACAGTTTCCATCAGTTTCACGAGATGGCGACGGAGGGAGGCAAGAGCTTTGCAAGGAGAGACAAGCTTCTGGAAATCGAGTCAAAGGCTAGAGTTCAGTGGGACAAGAACCGTGTGTTTGAGGCTGAAGCTCATGAAAAACCACCTCAACCAGGTGAAAAATTCTTCGGGAACTTTCCTTTTCCGTATATGAATGGTTATTTGCATCTGGGTCATGCCTTTTCCCTTTCGAAACTTGAGTTTGCTGCTGCTTACCATAGATTGAGAGGAGCCAATGTGTTATTACCTTTTGCTTTTCATTGTACTGGTATGCCTATTAAGGCTTCTGCTGATAAACTTGCTAGAGAAATTAGAGAATTTGGTAATCCACCTGTTTTTCGTCATGAGGTAGTAGATGAGGAGCCTAACCCAAAAGAAGAATCTACCCAAGATGCCAATGTGGCTCCTGATAAGTTTAAAGGGAAAAAGTCTAAGGCAGCATCTAAATCTGGTGGGCAGATGTTTCAATGGGAAATTATGAGGAGTTTTGGGCTTTCAGATAGTGAGATATCCAAGTTTCAGGATCCGGTGGAATGGTTGAGATTCTTTCCCCCGTTGGCTGTTGAAGACCTTAAGGCATTTGGATTGGGTTGTGATTGGAGAAGGTCGTTTGTGACGACTGATATCAATCCGTTTTTCGATTCATTTGTTAGGTGGCAGATGAGGAAGTTGAGATCAATGGGAAAAATTGTTAAAGATGTGAGGTATACTATCTTTTCTCCCTTGGATGGTCAGCCATGTGCTGATCATGATAGAGCATCCGGTGAAGGAGTTCAGCCTCAAGAGTATACTATTATTAAAATGGAAGTTGTGCCACCTTTTCCAGCTAAAATGCAAGTTTTGGAAGGGAGGAAAGTGTTTTGGCGGCTGCAACACTGAGACCTGAGACCATGTATGGGCAAACAAATTGTTGGGTATTGCCCGATGGGAACTATGGAGCCTATGAAATCAATGACACGGAGGTAGTTATTCTGACAGAGAGAGCAGCCAAAAATCTTGCTTATCAGAACTATTCCCGGGTCCCTCAGAAACCAACTTGCTTGGTGGAGCTAACAGGTTATGATCTGATCGGTCTTCCTGTAAAGTCTCCACTCTCTTTCAATGAGATCATATATGCTCTTCCGATGTTGACTATTTTAACAGACAAAGGTACAGGAATTGTGACTAGTGTTCCTAGTGATGCTCCTGATGATTATATGGCCTTGCATGATTTGAAAGCAAAACCTGCTTTTCGGGCGAAGTTTGGTGTGAAGGATGAGTGGGTAGTGCCATTTGAGATTATACCCATCATTGACATACCAGAATTTGGAGACAAGGCAGCTAAAAAAGTTTGTGAGGATCTGAAAATTAAAAGTCAGAATGAGAAAGACAAGCTTGCTGAGGCAAAGAAATTGGTGTACTTGAGAGGGTTTACAGAGGGAACCATGACTGTTGGAAAATATGCTGGAAAAAGAGTCCAGGAAGCTAAGCCGCTGATAAGGACTGAACTGATTGAGACTGGCCAGGCAATAATTTATAGTGAGCCTGAGAAGAAGGTCATGTCAAGGTCTGGCGATGAATGTGTTGTGGCTCTTACTGATCAATGGTACATCACATATGGAGAAGATGATTGGCTGAAGTTGGTGGAGGAGTGCTTATCCAACATGAATCTCTACTCTGATGAGACCAAACATGCCTTTGAACATACGTTAAATTGGCTGAAGCAGTGGGCTTGCTCACGGTCCTTTGGGCTCGGGACTCGCATTCCTTGGGATGAAGATTTTCTTGTTGAGTCATTATCTGACTCGACCATTTACATGGCTTATTACACAGTTGCTCATCTTTTACAAAATGGGGACATGTATGGATATAGTGCTGACCTTATTAAACCTGCCCAGATGACTGATGAGGTCTGGGATTTTCTCTTCTGTGGTGGTCCATATCCCGATTCTTCTGATATACCATCTTCTGTTCTCAATAAGATGAAGCAGGAATTTGAATACTGGTATCCATTTGATCTTAGAGTCTCTGGTAAAGACCTTATCCAGAATCATTTGACATTTTGCCTGTACAACCATACAGCAATCATGTCCAAGGATCATTGGCCTCGTGGATTCAGGTGCAACGGGCATATTATGCTCAACTCAGAGAAGATGTCCAAGTCTACTGGTAATTTCAAGACATTGCGCGAGGCAATTGAGGAATTCTCTGCTGATGCTACACGGTTCTCTTTGGCTGATTCTGGGGATGGTGTAGATGATGCAAACTTTGTTTTTGAGACGGCCAATTCTGCAATCTTAAGGCTTACAAAAGAAATTGCTTGGATGGAAGAAATTCTGGCTGCAGAATCGTCTTTGAGGACAGGTCCACCATCTACCTATGCTGATCGGGTGTTTGAAAATGAGATAAATATTGCTATCAAAATGACTGAGGAAAATTATCGGGATTACATGTTTCGGGAGGCTCTGAAAACTGGCTTTTATGATCTTCAAGCTGCCAGGGATGAGTATAGGTTCTCTTGTGGCATTGGGGGCATGAATCGTGACCTCATATGGCGCTTTATGGATGTGCAGACTAGGCTTATCACCCCAATATGCCCTCACTATGCGGAGTTTGTGTGGGGAGAGCTTTTGAAAAAGGATGGTTTTGTGGTGAAAGCAGGCTGGCCCACAGGAGATTCTCCAGATCTCAAACTCAAGAGTGCCAATAAGTATTTGCAAGATTCCATTGTGTTGATGAGAAAACTGCTCCAGAAGCAGATTACGGGCTCAAAGAAGGGTAATAAGAAAGGGGCTCCAGTTTCATCAATAACTGAGGACAAGTTAAAAGGCTTAATCTTTGTGAATGAGCAGTTTGATGGATGGCAAGCAGAATGCTTGCAGATTCTCCAAAGCAAGTTCGACAGTAATAGCCGTACTTTCGCATCAGATGGAGAGATATTGAAGGCATTAGAGCAGAGCACTTCTGGTCAGGCAGCAAACTTTAAACAGATCCAGAAACGTTGCATGCCGTTCTTGAGGTTCAAGAAGGATGAGGCTATTAAAATCGGTGCGCAAGCCCTGGATTTGAAGCTGCCCTTTGGAGAGATTGAGGTCCTTCAGGAGAATTTAGACTTGATCAAAAGACAACTTGGTTTGGAAGAGGTAGAAGTCATGTCGGCCGCTGACCCCGCTGCTTCTGCACAAGCTGGTCCACTTGCGTCCCTGCTACAACAGAATCCTCCATCACCTGGAAATCCAACTGCCATCTTCCTGTCAAGGTGAATGAAATTTCTCATTTAGGCGTGCTATGTTATATGAAAATGTTTTTATTTTTGTTGGACTATCTGGAATTGCATCAAGATGCTGAAACATTTATTTATATATTTAACACTATTAAGTTTTGATTGGCCAATTCGGATCTCACTATTAATTGCCGATCTGTTGGCATCAATTATGGTTTCCAGTTTTGTTTTTTAATTAATCACTTGGAATTGGGAACAGGAGGATTCAGTTTCATTTGGCTGGTTGCCATCAATTATGATTTCCGATTTTACCTTTCAGCTGATCATCAATTATTTTTTTTTCTCGTTGCTTATCCTTCTTGAGAGAGTCCAGAATTCATGGTGATTGATGAGTTAATAAAAGTAGGAATGCACTATTATAGAGCTGATCAGTAAGAGATTCGAGGGTCTCCAATCCATAAAGTTGAATTGAAATGAGGATGGTTAACTTTTATCATCATGAGTAATACGCAAAATAAAATTTGCCTTTGCCTATTTCAATGAGCAGTTGGCTGCTTAGCTTGTTCTTCTTATAGACGCTATCAAGGGTCAGTGGAAAAAAGAAGTTTTCAACGATCATATCATGGGTAATTAGATTCTGGACTTGACTGATGCTATAATTAGATTTTTACATATAGGCTCTTGATATGGTCATTTTTTTTGTTCCTACAATCAAAATTGTTTGTAGGTAATGGTTTGTATATGTATGCCATGTTAGAGTGAAATAAATGTAATGTAATTAAGAAAATTCAAATCTTAAGCATATGTGATGAAAGCCATGAATTTCTTTGGCTAGAGACATTCATTCTCAAGAAACTACGAGTTCATTATAGTGTGGAAGATTTCTTTGTAGACCACATTCCTGGTTAGGGGAGAGCAAAGTGGCGCCGAAACCGACCGTGCCGACTGTTCGGCGGCTCGGCTTATGGGGGTAATATATCGGGCGGTTAGAAACCGACCGATATATGTGTTAAATCGGTGCGGCGCTCGGCTTTGAAAATTTTGGATACAAAGCTGACCGAGCGCCGATCGATAATAATATAATATAATTTTTTTTATATATATTATTATTATGTT